>LR999456.1:11872355-12041713 GCA_905216605.1 Arabidopsis arenosa
CACCCAATTTACCAAACCAATCACCCTTAAAGAGCTCCAAAACTTTATCCAAAGAATCTTCTATGAAGATAGTCTTTACCCAACCGATAATATAACTAAAAACAGGACCTTTTACGAGTATATTCTAGTAGACTCTAAATCTGCAGAAATTACTTATTACCCAGATAAATCCAATCATAACCAGATAGCCTATTCAACTTGTAAAATACTACGTATCTACTCTACTCAAGAACTTGGTTTTACCCATATCCATACTATCCGCCCATTTTCAAACCCTGGCTACCATATTCAAGGATACTCTTATATGGATTACCAATACGCTGTCTACAGGGCATTCTACCTCAGACCATTTGACCATTCGTGGTTCATATCTTTTGACCATAACTGCCCCAAAACTATTCCTGGATGGTTTTGCGAATGGTGGTACTGGTTTGGACCTAATGATCAAATCTACCCAACAGAAATAACCAAAGCCTCTTTACCTTACTATCTCAAACAACTACCCAACCAAAAAATTGGCCCTTACTCAAAAATCTCTTTCCACATTGACATGGGAATTCCATGGATATGTTTTTGGCATTTTACACTCAAAACTAGCCTTGCCAGATATGCCATATTCCCTAGTCAAAGAATACCGTGTCAAATGGTGGGATAAATACAACCTTGACCGATGTTCCCTAACAAATATCACCAAACACTTCCAAATAATCAACCAAACCAAATCCGATATTCAATCAGTATCTCGATCAATACCCCTTCTTACTCCTAGACAATTAATTCAAGCCTATGGCGCTCATCCACAAACACAACCACCAAAACCTCAACCTCCTAAACCAACAAGCCCGACTCCTTCAACAAGTTCTTCAACCTCTAAATCAAAAAAAAAACAACAAGCTCAAACAACTACTCGCCGATCTCGCCCAGGAGTTAAACATATCTTGTATCAGATGCTAAAAGATCTTTTATTTAAAGTTTTCAAAACGCGGTTTTCTTAAACATAAATCAGTTTAAACCCTTCTTAGATAGATCCCTACCTCTCTACCGAAACACTGTTACTGTTGGTGTTCCAAGCAGCAAGTCCTAGAAGAGGCAGTGAGACCGTTGGCAAGCCGCAGTTGTGTCATAGTAGAACCGGTTAGTATCCTTCTAAGCATGTGTTTAAACCGATTTTAAGTCATGGCATCCTCGTTTAGAAAACTTTTTAAACCAAAATCTATATCAACTTCTGCATTGCATACAACAATTAATTCAAGAGAAATTATGTCAAAATAACATCGTTTAATCAAGAAATAACAAAAAAGCAATTATCTCATATAAACCCAGATAATATATATCAAATAGGAACTTTTGATTTTAAAACAGCATATTCAATAAAAGAACATGAGCAAACTTTATCTCTTCAAAATGAATTTGAAGAAATTAAGTTATTATCTTCACTCGCTTTAGACAAGTATAAACAAAAAGGATTTAATTATATCTATTTTGGTTTAATACAAATAGCCATAATGTATATTCTTAAATATGTTGTATTTATAATATAATTGGATGTAAATATTATTATTTTTAATTTTTTTTTTTTTTAAAAATGCCAAGTGGACCAATAAGGGAAGAGTGAAACCTTACTTTTATATGTATGATTAGTGATCACATAAATGCAAATATGTGTTTACAACGATAACAGTTTGTAGCAAAATTTTGCGATAAATTAATACAAAATTGAAACGAATAAAAAATTATAGCTTTTAAAAAAATGTGTATGTAGTCATATAAATACAAGTTGTAGAAAAAAAATTACATTGTTTCAAACTAATACCAACCAAAAGCCATAAAGGTAAGTTGACAAAAATACAAGCTAACAAAAGTTGAACACCAAAATGCTTGCGATTCATACTTATATCATTGTTCCTTCACCACTGCTATCTTCCCAACTTGCAAAATTGACCTTTCTCGACCGAATGGAATCTCTCCAGAATGCTATCCATGAGATTTATTGATCATGGTTTACTGCTTTTCACTTGCAAAGGACCATAAATAGATGGCTTTGCAAATCATTGTTAATGCTTTATCTTTTAGAGGAAATCCATGAAAAAAAAATCGATTTTCGACCAGCAATTGAACATTTCAGAGTATGAGCATAATTTCGATGTTGATAGTTATGTCACATAGACAAACCATCCTCTGAAGTGATCCCATCTGTTTAGAAAACATTTATAAAATAGAACATAATAAGTCTCAATCCCACTTTCCAAACACACTGGTTAAAAAAATGCAATTTACAAAAGTAAATCTAGCATAAATGGATATTAGTTTGGAATGTTCGCCACGCCCTATTGTGAAAAACTTGGTTTGCGCAATCTTAAAGTAAACAACCTTTAGTTTGACACCGTCCACAATAACACACATGTTTTTACCCTAAAACAAATACTTGATTAAAAATATTGGTGCAATTATTAACTTGTCCAGACAAAAAAAAACTTACTTATATTTGTTATTTTATGTTTATTACTCTTTTTAATGCTCACCAATAAGTTTTGCATGATGTATATTTTTTCTTAGAATTTTTTGAATATCACAAACCAATCTGTGTTTGGTTTAATGAAATTGATCCTAAAACAAAACAAAAAATGTCTTGATTCGATAATGTTTTTCTTTTACCTTGCAAAAATAAAATTTAGTAAATAAATCAATTGATCATCGTTTTGTGAAATATTTGTTAAAAAGTTTAGCAATAGGATACATACAGAGAAATTCTAATCTCCCGAATTAATGTTATAAAATTCAAAAATTGGATCAACTCATAATGTTCACAAAGTTTATTAATAAACATGTTTTCCTTGCTCATTTATAACAAATACTCTGAAGAAGCATATTTTTGTTGACAAAAACATAATTTTTTAGAGGTTAGAAAAATAAGATTAAAGGGAGACACAACAAACTTGGCTAACTAGTCAACCGATATATCATCACTATTTTAATTATTAAATTTGATTTCCTCTCTTTTATACCTCCTCATAGTTACATACTATAAATTAAGATTTTTTCATTATAAAATTAATCTCCCAAGCATAACTCACCAAAAATTTTGTTTTCTTCTTTGTTGTATGTTTTATTTGTTTTGCAATAGGATCTTCAAAACTCGTTAGAATTTTTAATAGCGTGAGACCACATATTTAGTTTGACCTCTTTCACAATGTTGGATTAAACCAATTTCTGTTGTTTTGACCAAAAAATACAGTTATATGTAAGTTTTGGTTTTTTGATATGTAATTTAAATATCATATGTTCATAAACTGAACCCTCCATTGAAGATCTCATAAATATCACTAAAAACCATAAATTAAGTATTTGAGATCTGAAGTTTTTATCATGTCATTGCCAACTATATATATCGGTATATTTTTATCAAAACATATTTACATTTGGTATAAAATTTATACATTTGTTGTAAACTCAAATGCGTATAAAATATAAAAGAAAGGTTCAAGAAGGTTTTTTTTCCTGACGATATTTTGAAAAGTTTTGAATCCTAACATTACATTAAATATACTCAGTGATATAAAACTTATTGGTGAGCATAATCTTTATGATCATTACTGTTTATGTTTTCATAAAATTGGTTAATATATCTAAATATAAAGCCTACTATTTGTATTGCATATTGTTAATTAGAAAATATGTAAATAAAGAGAATAATACTTTGTTTTAAAATTTAACAGGTTCTAAAAACATGTTTTTGAAATTTGAAAAAATATTATTGGTTGGTATTCTATGTATCATAAACAAAATTACGATTAAATGGCAAATGTACTAAAAAAAAAATTACATGGTTATATTTTTAATGCTATAAGAACATCTTGGAGCTCTAGGATGCATTTGAAATAATGAATTAGTAGGATAAAAAATAAAAATAAAAATTAAACCACAACAAAGTATTGGAAAATAAAAAACAAAAAGATAAAAAAAAACAAATTTGGGCGAACATGTCCGCTTATCTAGCCTATGAATTCATCCTAGTTTAAGGTAATTTTATTTTGGTACTATCAAAACAAATATTTTCGAATAAGGAGAAGAGATAGAAAGAGAGATATTACCATCAACGTTCATGGTTTGGCTAGAGAAAATTTTTTCTCGTTGGGAGAAAATATGGTTAAAGATTTAGACTGCGCATGAGAGGACCGCTAAAACCTTAAATTTGCCTGATTCACAAGATAAATCCCCAAAACCCTTAAGTTTGCCTAATTCGCCAAATCAACCCCAAATTTTTTCGCTCCAAAAAACCCTAAGTTTTCATATTTCACCAAATAAAACCCCAAATTCTTCTCGCTCCGAAAAAAACCGTTAATCTTGCATTGACCGATAAAATTCAATGTTAGCACCTTGTTAATTAGAGTTTACTGTATTTCTTCCATAATGATTTAATCCTAAAATCCCTAAATGTGATCAAAAACCCTACTCTTCAATCTTCAGGTCTTCTTGTGTGTGCGAGATCGAAACGATGTTGGTTGTATTTTTTTTTGTTATCATAAAAATAGTTTAAACTTTATTTCAAAGGTGTATAAAAATTTATAACCATAACTTTCTTATTTCAAATGTATTCGTTTATATTCACACAATCACTACCTTTCTCTGTAGTTTTTTTTAAGGATTTTGTGCAAACAAGTAAAAACCTTCCAAGTAATTGTTTTTGCAACTTAACCTTCTATATCAAATAAATGCAGGTCAATATCGCGATCTCAAAAATCACCCACAATATAATATTTGGACATGTATAGATTTTGCAAACCGTATAAGTCTGTATATAGATGATCAAAACTATGTCGTTTTGAGTATATTTTAAAGAGAAGAAACAAAACAATGTTGAGGAGTAGATTCAAACCTATGACCTATGGAACATTCAAATCATACATAATCAAATGCGCTGCAACAATTTAATTGGTAAACTATACAAAACAATAAATACATAGGCTTGTTTTGTCACATAACCTAAAGATTTGTACGCGATTAGGAGGAGAAAAATGCACGAAGAGATTAACAATCTTAGGACTTGAATTCCTTGGTAAGCAAACATATGATAGTTTGTTGTTTAATCACTACGAGATCTGGTTCTGTCTTTAGGCTGATCAAATGATGATTGTTGCTGTAATTTATATAGGTACTCAAATTTTGATTCTACGGTCTGTCCTAAGAAGATTGGATCAGTGGTCTTAACATAGAGTTTTATAGATAGTTTGGGTGATATGATGATATATTGTGTTGTGGAGTTGAAGAGTCTTTGGACCAAGAGAATTTCACAAAGAAGTGAAGTACACAATTGGTGATCGAGACTTATGTATTAATATAGTAGTCACATGATTTGAGTTTGGCTGCATTTATTTATTTGTTTGTTGCAAAGATTTATATTGTTGTATTTTTGTAATTCTATAATTTTCTTTAGTTGGAATTTTATTTATTTATTTACATGATAATTATTGTAAGAGAAGTTTTGAATTATAAGGTTAAGAAAATGTTGTATTATATTTAATTTGAGAGTATCACCGTTTTTGGTCCCAGTCTCTCAAATCTAATAAACCTTAAATTAAGTTTGGAAAACTATCATGACTTTCATCTAAACATGAGCCAAAATTTTATTATGATATTTTGAAGGGTGTTAAAATTTCTATACTCAATTATCCGAACCAAACAAAAAATTGATTCGAATCTAGATTTTATGTGATCGAACCTAATTAATCAAAAATTAACATCTCTAATTAGTAAAAATTAAAATTTATACGAACCGACATAAATTCGATTCAAACTCGAGATGAATTTTCTTATGATTTAAAAGGTATTAAAGTTCTATACTGAATTATCTGAACAAAACAAAAAATGATTCGTATATTATGCGATCGATCCAAGTTAATCAAAATTTATCAAAAATTAGTATCTGTAATTAGTAGTATTATCAGAAATTTTTTTAATATACTAAAAGCTACAATATTAAGTAAAATAGTTAGTTAAAAAAAAAAAAACTCAGTCCCAATCCAAAAATTCCGAACCAAACTAAACCAAAGAATACCCAAAATTAGTTTCAGATTTTCCGCACGTGAGATACGCGTGCTAAGATATATCACAGCTCGAATCTGAGTCCTTTTGTGTTTTTTCCAGCATCGGAAAGATCTTACCTTCGATTTCCATTTCTTGCTTTCTTCTCAGTTCGTCACGATCGGAGCTTTTTGTCCGATCTCAAATGCCCAACTCCTCCATTCAGTTATTTTCCTGGTAACATCGAAGTGGCGCAAATAACCTAACATTGGAGTTGCTCTCTCCCAGAAATCTCGAGAAGTTCAAGTAACGAAAATGGCTTTGGTGGCGGCTTTGGAGGCGGATCTTCGCGCCCTCTCCGCCGAAGCGCGACGGAGGTACCCCGCCGTGAAAGATGGAGCCGAGCACGCTATCCTTAAGGTTAGGATTTTCTCACAGTGTGTTGTTCGAGCTTGAATTTACTGTAATCATGGAGATATGATATCGTCTTTCAAATTGGTGTTTGTTTTAGTTAAATTGGCTTATAGTTTTCCATTTAGACTCTAAGATTGAATTGTTGAGCTCAATGAGCTTTCTCTGTTTTTATGTAACTTTGGTTAAAGGAATGAATATTAGGAATTGTTGGAATGTTTCTGGAGTGTTTTTTAGTGCAAGCAGTGAGAGTCGAAATGGTTTATATGTCATTCTTGCTTTTTCAGCTTCGGTCGTCATCGAGTGCCAGTGATCTTTCAAGTAATGAAGACATTCTTCGGATCTTTCTGATGGCGTGTGGAGTCAGGAATACAAAACTTAGTGTTATAGGACTTTCATGTTTACAGAAGCTTATATCTCATGATGCAGTTGAACCATCATCTCTAAAGGAAATACTTTATACATTGAAAGATGTAAGTGAGAGTTTCTGTAACTTCTCTATATTAATGCAATCCAAAGCACATGAGCTTACCTTAGGATAAAAGTTTACCTCTTTCTGTTTTTATAATTAGATGACTAACAGCATGTTGAATTACAAAATACATAAGATCTTCATAGATACCTTTTGACAGACTTAAGTCTTTATGATACATTATTTCTGCTAGACACATTACCCTTCTTCTTCTTTTTTTTTTTTTTTAAAGGCAAAACAGATTTACGTTCTTGCTAAAATTATTGCAAAGAGCTACCTAACCCGGTGTTTCCTTACTTGCAGCATTCAGAAATGGCAGAAGAAAATATTCAACTAAAGACTCTACAAACTATTCTAATAATATTTCAGTCTCGACTACATCCAGAAACAGAGGTGAATACGACAAGCTTGGTCTAGTAAGAATAAAATTCTGTCGCAAAAAACTGCTGGTAGACTACATTATATTTTCAACCAAACATCAGTCATGATCCTGGTTATTGACATACACAGAAGTTAAATGGTTCTACTATGCATATAACAATAGAATCCAGATGTCAGGAAATTGATTTTTTGGAGTAAATCATTATTCATTAATAAGACCACTAAACCAAACTGTCCTATACTAATGTAAAATCATTAGTTCTCCATAGATCTGCTTCCTTGTGGCTTTGCTAACTTTAGCTTTCCAGGATAATATGGTCCTAGGACTAAGTATCTGTCTCAGGCTTCTTGATAACAACCGACCTCCTAGTGTTTACAAGTAAGTTGCTTTTATACAAACCTCACCTCATTTCTCCTATGTTAATTTTTTCTTTTTTGTTGCTTTGTCCAAATCAAAATCCATGGTTTTTTTTTGCTCTCCCAGTACTGCTGCAGCTACCTTCAGGCAAGCAGTTGCCTTGATTTTTGATCAAGTGGTTTCGGCTGAGTCCCTTCCTATGCCTAAATTGGGTTCTAGCAGTCAAACAGCAAGGACTGGGTCAGTTACTGGAGATTTGAGTCAAAATATCAATAATTCAGAGTACGTCAGTCCTGATCGATTCTCTCTGTCTTACTCTTTAATCCTAATTTTTGTACTGTCTTTACCGGGAAGATATATAATTTGTGCTTTGTGGAATTTTTGTTACTTTTATACACACTGGGGGATGAAATGATTACATGCTGGTTCATTTGAGCTTTTCCTGATAAATTGAAAGACATAGGCTCTCCATTTTGAACTCGCTCTTTAGTCAATTGGAACCTTTGGCATTTGGTGTTACAGTTATTTGATAGACTAACAGAAATATGAAAGCAGGCCCTTGGAGAACGATGTTATCGGGGGTCGATTGACAATGAGAGAAACCCTGAGTGAAACCGGTAAACTTGGTCTGCGGTTGCTTGAGGACCTGACAGCCTCAGCTGCAGGTGGATCTGTATGTGTTACACTATATTGATTTTGGTGCTGTATCTCGTCTCCAGCTAAGTATCGTTATCGGGATATCACCAAATTAACTGTTACATTCATATTCATGCTCTGCAGGCAGCTTGGTTGCATGTTACTTCTCTTCCAAGGACCTTCTCCCTCGAACTAATTGAGTGAGTTGGCAAGGTTTTTTAATATCTAGTTGCACATGTTGAAGTAAAAGTTGAAAAATCATGTTTAAAATGCACGAGTTCCCAATTTTCGTGGCAGGTTTGTTTTGTCGAACTATATATCAGTTTTCAAGATACTACTTCCCTACGAACAGGTAATGCTAGGCTTTTTCCAGGTGGCACTTGTTTTTCATCCTTCCATTAGCGTGATGAACTAACTGTAAAAGTTTGCCTATTTATTCATCAGGTTTTGCGTCACCAAATCTGTTCCCTTCTGATGACATCGCTTCGGACCAGTTCAGAGGTAAAATCATGCCTCATTGCCTTTTGTATTGTATGCGTCCATGCGATCTAAAATATAATTTGGATTAGCATTAAAGAATATCGAATTGCACTTACTCATAAGATTAAGTTTGTTACTGCTCAGCTCGAGGGAGAAATGGTTGAACCTTATTTTCGCCGGTTGGTGCTGCGGTCAGTTGCGCATATTATACGACTGTATAGTTCGTCTCTCATCACAGAATGCGAGGTACAGTATGCAAAACTTTACTGGTTCACTGTAAACTTTGTGCTATTGACCACAAAAGAACAAGCACATGAAACATGTTCTTCTGATGACTATGATATTTGCAAGTTCTTTTTACTGATGTGCGTCCATCCCATTTCTGTCTGTGCAGGTGTTCTTAAGTATGCTCGTGAAAGCTACATTTTTAGATTTGCCATTGTGGCATCGCATTCTTGTTCTTGAGATTTTGAGGGTAATCGTTACACTAACTTATTACTACTTGCACATGTATGTAACACAGTATAGGAGTTTGTGCTCAATTTCTTTCCAATTCACATTTCTAAGGTATCTTGTGTATGTGCAATTAATAGGGGTTCTGTGTTGAGGCAAGAACATTGCGGATTCTTTTCCAGAACTTTGATATGTAAGGCTACATACTTCTTTTTGTCCTTGTTATGTACTCAATGTTGCATCTTAAGGAAACTCCCGTCTTGTTCTTTCGTCATACTGTGCAGTTGAATAAGTTTCTAAATCTTAAGAGTTTTTCTTGTGATTCTACCCACTTTTTAGTTTTTACTACGAACTTTTGATAACGATTGTAATGCTATGTCTAATGACTTCGCTATATAATTCTCTGTTCGTCCTGTATTTTTAATCCTGATCATGTTTCTACTGTGATCTAATATTAACTTTTTCTTTTAAGGCACCCCAAAAACACAAATGTTGTGGAGAGCATGGTCAAAGCACTTGCTCGAGTTGTTTCTAGCATACAGGTGGGTTTGTAGGGCAGGACACCCGTAATGTTTTCTGTAGTCTCAATTTGCTTCAGTTCTTGTAGTCGCTAATTTTGATTTGTTTATTAGTTGGTTTTAGATGTACATTTAGTTTTACTTATTATGTTTACCTGGAAAGATTCTTTCGAAGAACTTCAGGAACTATAAAGTGGCTTGTTTATAGCTTAAGAATTGACATCGCATAATTGAAGTAAAACTTGGAACATGGCTTAATTCTTGAGTTGGTTTTCTTGAAAGTAGTTTCAGGAGACGAGTGAGGAAAGTTTAGCAGCTGTTGCTGGGATGTTTAGTAGCAAAGCTAAAGGTAATCAGTTATTTTGATGCTATGATGATTATTCATTACCTCTAAGGACCTCAGACTTCGAATAATTTTTACTTCATTCTAAGAAAGATGACATTAAATATATTCCCTAATGCTGTAGGAATTGAATGGATTCTTGATAATGATGCTTCCAGTGCTGCTGTTCTCGTTGCGAGTGAAGCTCATGCAATAACTTTGGCAATTGAAGGCTTACTTGGAGTTGTTTTTACAGTTGCCACATTAACAGATGAAGCAGTAGATGTTGGGGAGGTAATTGATGCAGAGTTCTCCTCTGGTATTCCATATTCTTTCTACTCCTTGCCTGATTGTCTCTTGTTTTTCATACTTACATGTCTTCAAACCACCAGCTTGAATCTCCCAGATATGAGCATCTTCCTTCATCTGATTATACTGGGAAAACCTCACATCTCTGTATCTCAATGGTAGATTCATTGTGGTTGACTATACTTGACGCATTTTCCCTTATATTATCAAGGTAAAATAACCCTATTGCCAGACTATACGTTGATTGTGAAGAGGCGAACACTGAGGACTTTGTTTAATCTAATTGTTCTTGAAGGTCACATGGAGAGGCAATCGTATTGGAGATACTGAAAGGATATCAAGCATTTACTCAGGTAAATGCAACCAGATTCAAAGTGTCCATATGTTGTGCTGTGGCTGCTAATTGGCGATGTGTGGAATAAATGTGTCCCTGCTTTACACTTTTTACATTGCCACTTAAGCGTATGTTGTCTACCTATCCAGAAGAATTGACGGATATCCTTAAAATAAATTTATCAGGCATGTGGCGTTCTTCATGCTGTAGAACCCTTGAACTCTTTTCTTGCATCTCTTTGTAAATTTACCATCGTTTTGCCAACTGATGTGGAAAGGAAAAGGTACCTTGAAAATTTTGCTATATATAATATGAAGGTTACTTAATCAATGCAAGCCGGTTAAGTTTTTGTTATTAAATTTGTAATTTCAGCAGCGTCGTACAGTCGCCTGTGTCCAAACGTTCTGAAGTACATGTTGATCAGAAAGATGTCATTGTCCTGACACCCAAGAATGTTCAGGTATTTAATTGATATTCTCTATTCAGTGTTTCATTCTTTCATACATGCACATCTATAAAGAAAAAAAGTATTCTTTGCAGCTTACCCATTTATAATTATTTCGTTAAATGTACTTGGCTGACCTAGGACCGTCTGATTATTGTTCAGGCATTGAGAACACTCTTCAACATCGCTCACAGGTTGCATAACGTGTTGGGCCCATCATGGGTGTTGGTGAGTGTTTTGCTTCAAGTATGTTCAAGTAATCTATCTCATGATAACGGGAAATCCTAAATGAATACAGGTTCTTGAAACTCTGGCAGCCCTAGATCGAGCTATTCATTCTCCTCATGCAACCACCCAGGTAAATTTGGCAAAACCCCATGCAGGATTCTGTCTTTTTGCTTGTATAATACAACTTGATATTTATTATTGTTAGTTTATCACTTTATCTTTTTCTCTGATATCTGAATACTCTTACAAAGCTTTTAGAGGGCAATATAATATTATCTTTTACTTGTATAGGAGGTTGCAACTGCAGTCCCAAAGCTTACCAGAGAGCCTTCTAGGCAGTACGCTGATTTTAGCATTCTATCTTCCTTAAATTCTCAGGTAAGCCATATCAATTTTCTTCTATAGTCTATGCTCTTGGATTGCTCTTGTTAAATCACTTCTTGTAAACTGGATCCTGAAATTTCTGATTCTTGACTCATTGCTTTCATCTTGCCAGCTGTTTGAGAGCTCGGCGCTGATGCAAGTGTCTTCTGTTAAATCACTTCTTTCTGCACTCCATATGTTGTCCCATCAATCTATGACAGAAACTTCAGGCAGTGTTTCATCAGCTTCAAGTAAACAAATTGGGAGCATCAGTTTTTCGGTGGACAGAATGATATCTATACTCGTAAATAATCTTCACAGTATGTTCTTTATTGATTAATTAAGTACATCTTCATATTATAGTCTTTCTTTTCCATGCTATCGCCTTGTATATTGGTCCAGTCTCCGGTTTATTTTGTATATTGGTCATTCTGGTTTATCTTTGTATGCCAGGGGTGGAACCACTATGGGACCAAGTGGTTGGCCACTTTCTTGAGGTGACACTGCGTTCATAATTCTGTTTATTTGCAGGATATCCTGACATTGTTGTGGGCTTTACTGACACTTCAACTGCATATTGCAGCTCGCTGAACATTCAAATCAGAACTTGAGAAATATGGCGCTTGATGCCCTGGATCAATCCATATGTGCTGTCTTAGGTTCAGAGCAGTTTGGAGAAGATCCAGCCAGATCAAGAGATGCAACTTTGGATGTGAGATCTCTCTTCACTGTCCTTGCTTAAATTCGAGAGTTTTCCATCTCATGCAGAAAGTACCTTACTTTGATTATTCTTGTCTTCTCTATTTTTTGTTATTCTTCCTAGGTAGACTCAAAGTCAACTGAGGTGAAGTCGGTTGAGTGTGCTGTACTATCTTCTCTCAGGGTTCTTTACTTTTCTGCTCAAAAGGCAGATGTTCGAGTTGGGTCATTAAAAATTCTCCTTCACGTACTGGAGGTATATATAATACGATATGAACATTCAATTAAGCTTCGTTTACCTTTAATATCTAACATTTTGCTTCTGCATAAATCTTATATCATCAGAGATGTGGAGAAAAGTTATACTATAGCTGGTCGAGCATTCTTGAAATGTTGAGGTATGTTTCCTGCTTACTTTCCATTTTTTTTTCCACATATGTATAATTGAATTTTCCAGTCCATTTACTGATCCTATTCCTCACATATTCTCTTTAGGTCTGTTGCAGACGCATCAGAGAAGGATGTGGCGACCCTTGGGTTCCAGGTTAGTAAAGATGACTTCCTGTGGATTAGATAAAATTAGCAGTAGTGTACGGCCTTAGTCCATCGCTTACTTATGCCTTGTCACTGATACCTTGTTTGTTCTTCCCAGAGTCTCCGGGTTATTATGAGTGATGGACTTCCTACTCTTCCGGAAGACTGTCTTCATGTGTATGTTCCTATCGCAGTTTAAATTACTGTGTTTTCTTATTTTACCTGTTGATACTTAGCTGTCAGAGATGTCAACACATTTCCTTGTCTTTTTGGGATGGTAGTTAATGATGTTAATATCTCAGGTGCATAGACGTTACTGGAGCTTATAGTGCACAAAAGACTGATTTGAATATAAGTTTGACTGCCATTGGCCTGTTGTGGACTTTGACTGATTTCGTAGCAAAAGGACTCCACCATGGGTCTCTAGTGGACAAAGGATCGGGTAAATAACTGTCAAATCCTAGTCTGCACTTCTCACCTCAAGAGATGCTCTATATAAAATATTTAGTAAGCTGAGCTGTTCCTGCAGGATTCAATATTGCAGATTCCACTCCACAGCAAACAAATGGCGAGGACGGGGAAAAGCATATGGTTAGCAATTCGGACAAGTCAGATTATGAAGCTCGAATACAAGTGGTCAATCATGAGAAATTGCTGTTTTTAGTCTTTTCGTTAATACAGAAACTTGTGGATGACGAACGACCAGAGGTATTTTTCATACACCACCGTTGTCTTTTTTATGTGAATTTTTAATTTACTTTGAAAGTTGGGTGCCCCTGCCCCCATCAATCTTATATTTTTAATTGCTATTAAATTTTCCAGGTCAGGAATTCAGCTGTCAGGACATTTTTTCAGATTTTGGGAAGTCATGGAAACAAACTTTCAAAAAGCATGTGGGAGGATTGTCTATGGAACTATATCTTCCCGATGTTAGATGGCGCCTCTCACAAGGTGAGGAAAGTTGTTCAATAGATTCATCTTAGAAGACTCTTGTGACAAGTGAATCTTTTTTGTAGGCTGCAACATCATCAAAGGATGAATGGCAAGGGAAAGAAATCGGTACTCGAGGAGGGAAAGCTGTGCACATGCTTATACATCATAGGTGACAAAAAGAATTCTCGTCGTGTGGATATCTTCTGCATTGTCCATCTCTTTGTGATAGTTTTTGATGCCTGAAAACTTGTTTGCTTCAAAAGATTTTTACCAATTTTCCCACCATTGAACCTGCCATCCATTTCTGATATGCAGTCGCAATTCAGCCCAGAAGCAGTGGGATGAAACATTTGTACTTGTCCTTGGAGGAATAGCCCGTCTCTTCCGGTCCTACTTTCCTCTTCTTGAAAGTTTACCGAACTTTTGGTCAGGTGAGTGAATTGTAATAATCCTTGACTGCCCTGCAGTGCTTATTGTTTAGGAGAAACTGAAATGTCGTGAAACTTTCTGCTTATGTAGGATGGGAGTCTTTGCTTGCTTTTGTTAAGAATAGCATTTTCAATGGGAGTAAAGAGGTATCACTTGCAGCGATAAATTGTCTGCAGACAGCTGTTGTGTCCCACTGTGTCAAGGTAACAACGCAGCTATTTGAACAATCTATGAGCTACAATGGACATATTTCACTCTTTTAACTTTTTTTTTTTATGAACTAGGGAAACTTGCAACTTCGATATCTTAATTCGGTACTGGACGTGTATGAGCTTGTTTTCCAGAAGTCATCGAGTTACACAGGTGACACAGCAGCCAAGGTGAAACAAGAGATTCTGCATGGTTTAGGTAATTCAATTTTCAGTAGAGTCTCTACATTTTCGTAGTCTTTTCTGCTGACTTAGATGAACAATTTCAATGAATAGAAAAGGCTTTAAAAAATGTTCTTCTTAGCGTGACATAACTTTTGCAACATTTGGATCTTACTCTTTCCTTTTTCTTTCTCGTCCAATGTTTATACAGGTGAATTATATGTGCAGTCATCAAAGATGTTTGATGATAAAATGTACATGCAATTGTTGGGAATTGTTGATTTAGCTATAAAACAGGCCATCATAAATAGCGAAAATTTCGAAACTGAATATGTAAGTCTGTTCTCTAATTATTTATCATTTACCTTCTTCTTCCTCTCAAACACTCAGTTTCAAAACTTGGCTGCCTGCGTCCATCTTAAGCTTATTCTATTGATTATTTCAAGGGACATGTACCCCCTGTACTACGTCATGTTTTGGAAATCTTGCCATCTTTGGGTCCTCCTGAGCACCTTTCGTCAATGTGGCTAATCCTGTTAAGAGAGTTTTTGCATTATCTTCCACGGGTTGATTCTGTTCTGCCAAATGAGGAAGGTGAGATTCAGCAGAACAACACAGGTCACTGTGCAAGTAAGTACTTGATGTTAATTTACTCTCAACAAGTCTTAATCTAATATTCTTTTATCATTACACCCCAGGCAGTGAAGTATTGGAACATAAAGCTGATGCTTCGTCTGAAACAATGCCAACCACAAGAATTACGACTAATATGTTTGCAGAAAAGCTGATCCCTGCCTTGATAGAGCTTCTCCTTCAGGCTCCTGCAGTTGAAAAATATATCCTGTTTCCGGAAGTCATCCAGAACCTGAGAAGGTAAAGTCAACTCTCCCCTGCCTAGAATTGCAGAAAGAAAAAAGCTCTTAATTTTCAGTAGAGCGGTTGAGTTACCATGTCTATTTACCTTCCGTAGTGTCTGGGAGAAGTGTGTACAAAAAACTTATAGGATCATTTTGTTTTTCAGGTGCATGATGACAAGACGAGACAATCCAGATGGTTCACTCTGGAAGGTAGCAGCTGAGGGCTTCAACCGTTTACTGGTTGAAGATGTGAAGTTATGTTCCGTGGGTGGTGAAACAGACCTGAAAATTAGCAAAACAGCTCGAATACGCATTTGGAAAGAAATTGGAGATGTTTACGATATATTCCTTGTTGGTTATTGTGGACGTGCTCTTTCTTCAAATTCTCTCCCTGCTGCAGCACTTAAGGCCAATGAGACCCTTGAGATGGCCTTATTAAACGGTCTTGGCGATATCATTCTTAAGTCGACCGTTGATGCACCCCGAGAAGTGAGTAGCTTAGATTTCATGTAAAAAGTTCGATGTTATCCTAATGTCTGAGATTTTAATATGATGTGTCCATTTCTTGAACAAACAGGTCCTGGAGAGGCTTGTTTCAACCCTAGATCGCTGTGCATCACGTACATGCTCATTGCCTGTTGAAACTGTAGAGCTGATGCCTGCCCATTGTAGCAGATTTTCCTTGACATGCTTACAAAAATTGTTTTCCTTGAGCAGGTAATAACGTGTTGGGCATGTCATGTCCATGATTATAGCCTATTCCTTTACTTTCTTGATTGCTTCTTCTGCAAATACACTAGCATTTTATACTTGATAATGTGATAGCTCGTGCTCCACTTATGAGTCCCTCCTTGACTTTAGTTGTGTATTTTGCATCAAGCACATATAACAATATGCATACATATCATTCGGAGAGTCCTCAGGCGCATTGCCATTTCTGCTGCAGAAGATTAGGAATGTCCATGGATTGTGATTTGGTACCCATTCCTACTCCCTGTTAAACATACTAATATCAATTAAATTTTTAGTTTCAGCTCTGAAACCGAGAACTGGCACTCCACAAGAGCAGAAGTGAGCAAGATCTCGAACACCACGCTGATGGCCAGATGTGAATTCATTTTGAGTAGATTTTTAATCGACGAAAATAATCTAGGTAAGGGTCTCCATTTTCTGATCAACCCTAACATCTTCTTCGCTTGCCGTTCCTTAATCTGTGGTTATCTTTTGGCAGGCAACCGTCCAATCCCAACAGCTAGACTTGAAGAGATTATCTTTACCCTCCAAGAACTTGACCGCCTCAGCATTCATCCTGAAGTTGCATCTGTTCTTCCGTTGCAACCCTACCTGAAAACCGTCCTACGCGAAGATAATCGTGACACCCGTGCGCACCTACTTGTCCTTTTTCCCTCTCTGTGCGAGATTGTGTTATCAAGGTAATATAACTTCTTTCAATTACAGTTTTTTGTTCGAAGCACAAAAGGGTGACAACAAAATCTCTGTATGGTAACTAAAAAAAGACCCTATCAAGTTTTGATTTTTGAGAGTTTTGTTTTCACCAGGGAAACGCGGGTGAGAGAGCTGGTGCAAGTTTTACTACGAGCAGTTGCTACGGAACTAGGCCTAGAAAAGGTTAGTCTATCCAGTTGATGGCAATAGATGGGAATGTTTCTCAGAAGATTTGAACTTTAAACTTTCTCTTCTTACATTAGATTCTTGAGAAATTTTGGTTTTATACCACATAGGTTGTACTCTTTGTTTTAGCTTGTTCTGGTTTACTCTGTGTGCTGTTTTATCTCTCTTGGTTCATGGGACTTCTTCATTCTACAATGCGCCATTCTCGGAGTTTTTATGTTGGTCCCATCAAACAAAGTATTCTCTTAACTGATTCTGAGAACCACAGTTCGATCTGAGAACCATCCCAACCTGCTTTTATGTACTTGATCCATTTTTCGACGATGTTTGGTTAACTTGTTTATTTCATTCTGATCTTCTTGGATATTCGTTGAAATAAATTGGGTTTCAATGTAGCTTATACGCCTATTTTAATTAGGTAAAAGTAAAAACTTGAACATCTTATATACATCAACATATATACATTAAGTTAAGTTTATATAAACTTGCTTCTCAATACCAAGAAAGAAGAATTGTATTACTTTGACTGATTGATCCGAGCGGCGGCAGCGACAGAAGCAGCCACGCCGGTTGGGTAAGTAGTGAGATGAGGATCGTTTCTCATCTCTGCGCCTGTCACTCCCTCTGCGTCTTTTCTCGTTGCTGCTTTGTCCGACGGTAATTTGCTACTCGCTCCCTTTCAACGTCATTGTTTCCCAAAATTGGAAAAATCATTAGAACCCGAAAATGAAAATAAACAATATATTGGATTCAAGCATTTTATGTATCACGTGTTATGTGTTATTACTTACAGTGAGAACGTCGGCTAGCGTAGTCTTGGTATCGTCAGAGCCGACACGAGCATTAAGAGTGGCGGCTGATTGAGCTGAAGCCGCAACACCGCCGGGCATGATGTTGGTCCGCCCCGTGGCTCTAACCTCAGCCGCTTGAATGGCGGCTGCATCACTCCACTCCACCGGCTTATTCCCTGCCGTGAGAACCGCTGCCTCTAGAGCCTCTCCAATTGTTATGGTTCCTTCTGATTTCAGAGGATTAGCTACCACCTTTTTCTGGTTAACTTCTCCCTCCGCCTACAAATTCAACGCTCTTAAGTATTTTTTTTTTTTTTTTATTGTGTCAATAAGAAATACATATGCTATATGAAAGTTTAAATACGGATATTGACACAACGACAACACTAGCACAAACCACTAGATTATATAGTCACAAATCAACCTGTTTACCGGAGGCCTCGGCTACAACACTTTTCTCTTTGTCCTCCGCCGCTTTAATGCCTCTCTCCGTTGTCGAAATCTTCTCTGCCTCTCCTTTTACATCAGCACAATTTATAGGTTTCTGCAGCTGTTCTTCGCTCATATTTTTGGGTAAATCTTTCTCTCTTTCTTTTCTTTTTTTTCCTCTAGGCAATATTTATATTTGTAATTGTAAGAATTTATATAGTTTTTACATTAGCCATTCAATTCTGTGATTATCTTATACAATAACAAGAACGGCTCTCCTCGACTTTCTCTGATTTTCCCTCTTAATTTAGCCAATAACAATCAAACATGTAAAATCGGTTCGGTTTTCATTGAAACCGATCAATTTCACTTTGGTTAGAAAGATCAAACCGATAATTAAACCAGTTAATACTATCCGGTTTAGCTAACTCGATCAATCGGTTAGGGTATTTTAATTAGGGTTTCAAAGTTTCACTGAAAATCAATCACTTCTTCTTTCATTCTCAAAATCGTGAAAAAAAAAAAAAAAACTTCTTTCACTCGCCGCATCGTCGCCCGAACAAACTTACTTTGCTCACCGTTTCGCCGGAGTTTCGACAATCACAGGTTTTCTCTTCTCTCCCTGTTTCACATCTCACGACGGATCAAAATTTTGGTATTTAGGGATTTCAATTGAATTAGTGCTTGTTATCTGTTACTTTTCTTCTGTGGTTGAATCTGTGAAATCCATTTTTCGTGAGCTCTAAATTTGTGATTTAATCTACTAATTGGCTTAGTTTTGAGCTCTGTAATATCCATTTTTGAGAAAAAATCATTCAATTTCGTAATATCAATTGTTTCGGTTGATCAATAGAGAGAAGAAGGAGAATGAGTGAATTGACGGCGGAGGGCAGAGCTGTACTGATTGAAGGAGTTGGTTTGATACTTTGGCGATGGACTGCTATGCGAGCCGCTGTCGAAAACGGTTGGGGCGGCCGAGACTCTCAAGCGAAAGCTGATGGCACTGTTTCCACTGTTTTCAAATTTTTAATCCAATCACAAGGTTTAAAATCTAATTATCGATTATGTTTGTGTTCAATTGGTAGCATATAGAAAAAGATTAGAGTGTATTTGTTTCGGTTACTGAATGATGTTCAATGTAGTTTCAAATTGGTTTGATCATTGATTTTAATCTTACAAAAACTTGCAATGTTCGTCCAACGGGTGCGTTTCTGATGATGTGCAATCTGTTTCTTGTAGATCCAGCAAAGGACATTGAAACATTAGGTGACATTTTAGATAAAGGTCTTGATGAGCTTAATACTACGGCTGAAGATGGAAGCGTCGATGAGGTATTATATTTTGGAATTTTACGCCAATTTCTTGATTCTTTCTTCTTTTGGGTTCTGATAAGTTTTTCTTTGTAATGCCACTAAAGGTGGCAAACACTCTAATAGATTTGTATGAAGATTGCTGTAACCATAACTATGAAATGCTTGAGGAACTAAGGGCAACTAGATCTCAGGCGACTGCAAGTGTTGTCAAGGTTGGTTCTTTCTAGTTATCTTTGCTTCTTCCGATCTCTGTCTTGTAGCTTTCACATTCCTTAGTAATGAATCTGAGGTTGAGTCACCGATCGTAAAGCTCATGTCAAAGCAAGATATTGGCTGTGGTGAATAACACATATTAGATTCAGAGTATATTCTATCCAGAGTGTCTATTTGGTCATTGCTAGGGTACTTCCAAGTTTTCTACATCGGTTTGGTTATTGATCTAGCTAGGATTGTTTCTGAGAGTTGCATAAGTTTCTTATACTGATTTTGGTATTACAGGTTTCAAATGGTAACGATGAGGAAAGCGATGATGAAGATGAGGACAATGATCAAACCACAGACATGATGGTGGAGGCATCTAACCAGAAACCAGAAGTCATGCCGGTTGATGAACCAGCAGCCGATGATGGTTGGACGGTTGTTTCGTCTAGAAAAAACAAGGGAAAGAGGAATTAACAGGTTTTGATTCCCAAGGTGTTGTGTAATTTTTAACAGTTTTGTTTATTTTGATAATATTAAGATAGTATGACTTGTGTACCGTCGTCACTTTATAAATTAAAATCAGAAGATTGAGTTTCACATATGAATCTGCTTTGGATGCTTACTCATTGATCAAATCTTTGACTCCTAAAGAAAGACTATCATCTCCTCCAAAGCTTTGCTCGAGCTTGCAAGATCGAAAGCAAGGCTTCATCATCTGGATGATGAAAATTTCTCTAATTTTCAGCCAAGACTCATCATTTGATACTTTATACAATAAACAAGACCTCAGTATAATGACATGTTGCTAGCAACGAGAAAGACACTGTCATATGACTATTTTTATTTTAATGATTCAAAATGAAACTTAGTTTTGGATATGCAGATGATCTACGCAGTAACACCATACTGAAATATTGGTACCGAATCACGTCGCAACTCATTCTATTGGCAAATTCTCTCTTCATATTTGATGAAACGTTCTCCTCAGCTGGGAAAAATCATCTGCACACCATACCATAACTGGGATATCATTTAAACTAGGTTAGTAACCTCTTGCAGCTCCAATGAAGGCTAAGCCAATCCCGGTGTTACCAGCTGTTAGTTCAATCAATGTACTCTTTATATAAAACAACATTTCAGGTTATATACATATGTGAACTAGGAAAAGTCCCACGCGTTGCGTGGGTTCTATTTATATAATGGAATAAACAATACTCTATAACTAAATATATATTAATATCATAATATGATCCGCTATTTTAAAATTTTGTATTACAAAAATTTGTTGTTTCTAGCAAATATATTTGATGTCTTCCAAGACTACACACTTACCCAAACTATTTGATGTGTAATATTGAAAAGAGCATTTAACAAATTTATGGAAAAACATTTATTTTTCTTTGTAATATATATTTTTATTTCATTAATGGAAAGTAGTTATATATAAATAATCCTTTCAAATACCACCCCTAAGAAGTGTGATTCTTTGGTCTAATTTTCAACTAAAAGAGTATTCAAAGTCTCTCAAAACCAGTTTTCAGTATTTTTCTAGAAAAAATTTGTTAACTTTGAATAATAGTAGATTTGATATGGGTTTTATAAATTCTTTATTGAATAACAAGAGATTATATATTATTTGGAGTAATTTTACATAAATGTCTATTTCAATAACATGTGATTTAGGAAGAGATTTTGAAAATCCTTGTTCCAATACATCCCCCTAAATGTTGAGATATATTTAGGTTATTAATAAATGTTGAGAGGTTTAATTGTACTCGGAATTGTTCCATAATTTGCGAAAGAAAGAAGAAAGTCATCATGTTTTTTTTTCTTTCTTAACTATTTAATTTAATTGTATTTGGTTTATATTAGGTTTAATTCGGTTTAGTGTCTCAGTTAGCTGGTTTACCAAATAGTAAACCGATAAAACCAAGGCTTGTGGGCTAATAGATCTCAAACTATTAATATCGGAGAAATTTAGATATTAAACTTTCGTTTCAAGGATAAATAGCTCGTGGTCATAGATTGGGTTCTATCTGGCTTATTGCGAAAGTTCTCGTGGAAAAATAGCTCGTCTGTCCTAAACAGATATATGATTAATCATGATGTTTAACCACATGTTCATGATTAGTGCAAAACTATAGTTTCATATCATGTTTTAGAATTAATTGTATATATGATATATATAAAAATCTCATTGAACACCTAAAATAGAAAATAATATCATAATCATAAGCAAAAATAATCAAACTCAACATTACAGACTTGGATAGATATTTTATCTTACAACTTCCTTCTACAACGGTAAAACTAATAACTGATTCCCCCACCCTAGCTAGGATCCCTAACCAAACATATCCTATGAAAATCTTGTGCAAAAGGGATGGTTCATGAGTGCACCAATCCGCCACCTTGAACCAGGATCCCCAACCAAACATTTACTCATAAAAAAACTTGTGCTTCTTTAGATAATCAATCCGGTATATACGAAATGAGTTTATTACAACAATTGATTTATGACCCATTCCAAATTGTTTAAGAATGTTTTTTTTTTTATTAAAGAAATTATCTTTGAAAGAAAATAAATGATGTAAAATTTTGAATTAAATTTGAAATTCAAAATAACATGTTTGTTTTAGTTTTGCAATTAAACTTACATGAATCCAACCTAAATATAAAACTTAGTTAAATAGAAATGAATTCAATAAAAAAAAATTTTGGTGAGTTAAAAAAAATGCAATCGCTATGCTGTATCATCATACAATTGCTTCTTTAGACATTTTAATCCAAATAAAAATGGTTTTGATGAAATTGAAATGATACTCAGTTACACTTTGAGGGTTAAAAATGTGATTTTCCCATTAAAAACTGACCAGTCAAAATGAATATATAAAATTTGATATCTACCTTATCATATTAATTTGTTGTTAATCATTATACTTCACCTCTCATCTTTATGTGATTCTATTTTTGTGAAACAAATAAATCATCATATCATCAATGTAGTAAAAAAAAAAAATAGATTTTTCCGCATATGCCATGATTTGAATTTTTAAAAAAGAAAATAAATTGTTCTATCTATGAAAAAAAAAATGTAACGGTCAAAAAGTCAGACTTGGGTAATGGGTTAGAATTTAAATATTTTTATTCAATTTCATACACTTATTTTTTTGAAATGTATAATTTTATATACTACAATAAACTTTTTATATATTTTAATTTGGAACATTTAAAAATAGTTTTACTTGATATTTTTAAAGAATATCATCAATACTTAATAGATCAAAAGTTAAAAATTATAAATACTCTAATTTTTTAAAACAAATATATTTAAATATTTATAATAGGCGGCGGGTTAAATATAATATATTATAGGATAGAATGAGTTATGATCCTTATAACTATTTGAATATTTATATTTAATTTCATATAATTCTTTTTTGAAATTTATAATTTTATATACTACAATAAAAATATATATATATTTTAGTTTGGAACAATTAAAAATAATTTAATTTAATATTTTAAAGAATAACATAAATATTTAATAGATTAAAAAGTTAAAAATTATAAATACTCTAATTTGATTTTCTTAAACAGATATATTTAAAATATTTAGAGCAGACGGCGGGTTAAATGTAATATATTATATGATAAAATGAGTTATGATCGTTATAATAAATGACATGTTAAGATTATAAGATGAGATGAGCTAAATAAGGTTTGTAAGGTTTGACACCTCTTAATATTTGAAACTTTGATTCTGCAAGCAATATTTTCATTGGGACTCCACGCATGGGTTGAATTTGGTATTATTATTTTACCAAAAATGTGTTCATAACATATTCGATTATGCGAATTATTGTTAAATTCCGTAATTAGCTCAAACAAATCTTTATTTCAACAACTAATGAATTACAAATTGGAAAAAGGAAATTTTTAAATTAATTCAAAATAATAGCTAATTTCCTTATTTAATTCAAAATAATCTGCGTTTTAGATGAGATTCATTTATGATATTTTGATTTTTGATCTAGTTGAATCATATGCAATCTGATTTTGTGGTTGTTAACATAAATTAATTCATTGTTCATACAATATTAATGTTTTAAAATAGTATTATTTTTTCATTTTTATATCTTAAAACAATTATCCATAATTAAATATTACATACTAAGAAAAATATATTCATTCTAATATTATATATAGGGAGTAACAAAAAAATTAATATTTTTTTCACTTACTACTATAAGTCTATAATATATATGAAAACTTTATTCTAAAATATATAATATATAAATTTTTTACTAAATAAATTTAACCTGTACTGAAGTACGGATCATGATCTAGTTATATTTAACCTCAAACAGAAAGGCTAAAAACAGTCAAAACGTAACTTATAGAATATTAAATACATTATTGAATTGTCTTTAGATATTTTAACCACATCCACATGCTACAAATTTGTGGGTTTTTGGTATATGATTTTTGTTGATTTTGTTTTCTTTTAATTTGACTTTCTACTACTGAAGAAATTAATTGAGTTATGTCTTTAATTGAATATTTTAGTTTTATGTTAAAACTCGATTGAAGTTGTAAGAAAAAAAATGTGTTTATTTTTATTAATAAAAAAAAGTTATATATAGTATTGATGAATATTTTGTGGGTTTTCAAATATTAGAATATTCTATATATTTTTAATTAGTACATCATAAAATAAATTGGATTTTAGTTTTTACTTTAAATTATGTAAAAAGAACCGAAAAATTTAAAACGATATATATTTTATTTTTTGTTTTTAATGTTATGTGTTTTCCATGTATTAGAAAAGTTTAACTTAACATATTTACATTTTTCTATTGTGAAATTTGGAATTAAAAATCACTGAGGAATTGGTAAAAGATAGTAATCCCAGGTGTTAGTTGCAAATTTTTCAGGTGTTCGTCGCAAAATCAACATTATTTTATTACATAAATGCGACTTTATAATTAAATATGGATGATTTCAAAGTTAATTGCAAATTAGTGGATATTTTAAGACGCTTTTGACGATAGTTAAAACTGGTGGAAAGAATTTGTGGATGGATACCGTTGCTTTGTGGATGGATCGTGGAAAGAAAGTGATAAGTTCTCCGGTACAGGATGGTTCTGTACATCATCAAACGGAGAGCCGCCAACCATGGGAGCTGCAAATCTCCGTCGAAGTTTATCTCCATTACATACTGAGTTCGAGGCCCTTCTCTGGGCGATGAAGTGTATGATAGGTGCAGATAATCAAGAGGTAGAGTTCCTTACAGACTGTTCTGATCTGGTTAAGATGGTGTCTTCTCCAACCGAATGGCCGGCGTTTTCAGTGTACTTGGAGGAATTTCAGAGCGACAAGGAAGAATTCTCATCATTCTCTTTATCTTTAATTTCTCGCAATGCTAATGTAAAAGCGGATCATCTGGCACGAAAAATTCGTACAGAACCGCTTCATATCACATTTGTAAACAACATTCCACAGGAATGACTCTTTTGAGTTCTAATTAATTTCGGATGACAAAAAAAAAAAAAGATTTACTTGAATAATGAACAGATTCTAAGCCAATATGAGTCGCTAATAAGTCTCAATTTGAGATTATTTTGTGACTAAAACTTTTTAGTCGATGTCTAATCTTGAAACAGTCACAAATATGGGACTGTTTATAGATAATTTACTTTAGTCGTAAATTACCAACGTTTTAGCCTATGAATCTCGTGTAGCCGTAGAGTAGTCACAATACCATCCCAAATTTAGCGAAAAAAAACTGGTCACAAAATGTAGTCGCAAAGCGCATGTTTTCTTATAGTTTTCTGAATCTTTTTAACCAAAAAAAAAATGTTTTATGTCTTAAAAGTGCTCCATTGTGTTATTGAGTTTCCAAAAGTGCCTTATAGTGCAATATTCCCACTATAATAATCATGATGAATACTATAAATAAATACAAAAAATAAAAAATTTCACTTTTACAAAATATTTTAAAAAAATTTAATAACTAATAAGCATGAAAATAATAGAAAAAATGATAATAAAGTTATTTTATAATTATTTTTATGATTAATTTTTTGAGAGTCAAACTAATATTTTTCTTAAACTGTTTTCCAAATATTAATAAAATGACATCATTTTTGTTTTTGAGTCTTTCAAAAAGGCGATGTTTATGCGGAATTCACCATATATACGGCGTATAATCATCGTATATACAGACCATATAGCTTTTAACGTATTAAACAACTGTATAACCATAATATAATACAACTTCCCCATATACAGCGCATATACACCGTATTAATTTGTTTGTGTGTGTGTATATATATATATATGTGTGTATATATAACACTAATGACAAAATCTGTGATTATTGTAAAGATTGGATAATTATTTAAATGTGGTAAGAATTTCTCTAAAAAAACACGTCAGCATGGCAATTTCGTTAATAACATGTGATCATTATTTTTTAAGAATTTCTCTCAATTAATATATAAGGGATAAGATTATAGTGTATATGTATTTATAGTAAATATATATATTTTAATGCATATAGAGTAAAATATATGTATTTTATATTGTTATATATATTTACTATATATAGTGTAAAATATATGTAATAAAATATTTTATATATAGTAAAATATATAAAAATTAAATGAGAAATGGAAGAAATGAAGTTTCCTTTATTGAGCTTGGAATTAAATGGATAAATAATTTATCACTCCTTCCTCTATATAAGAAGGCCAAAAACTCTAACCGGGCTCAAGTTTATCAAAATACTGGTGAAAGAGAGCCAAGCCGCCGAAATATGGCAGAGACAACAAAGGAGGTGCCGAAATCTTCTCTATGGGGAGAGGTTGAGGTAGAAGTTGACATCAAAGCTCCTGCTACAAAATTCTACCATGTGTATGCAGGAAGAACAGACCATGTCGCTAAAGCAACTTCTAGCAAAGTGCAGGCTTGTGATCTGCTCGAAGGGGAATGGGGCACCGTAGGCAGTATTGTCAACTGGAACTACGTTTATGGTAATAACTTATGAATTTGTAATTAATTCTTTAAGATATCGTAGATATTTTGTGATTTTATTGGTGAACGTTTTGAGTGTAGCGGGGAAAGCAAAGGTGGCAAAAGAGAGAATCGAATTAGTGGAACCAGAGAAGAAACTAATAAAGTTTATGGTCATAGAAGGAGATGTTTTGGCCGTTTACAAGAACTTCATAATCACGATTCAGGTGACCCCGAAGGAAGGAGAGGTTGGAAGTGTGGTGAAATGGCATCTTGAGTACGAGAAAAATGATGAGAATGTGCCTGACCCTGAGAATTTTCTCCCTTTCTTAGCTGAGATGACCAAAGAGATTGACGAACACCTCTTATCCGAGGAATAGACACTCTTCTTGATATCTATTTGTCTTGCTTATGCTAGATTATGATGAAATAAATTTTATGGGTTTATTGGATGATGATATGTTTGGTGTTTGCATATTTGATGTCAAGTTTTATTTGCATACATGATTGCTTTCTTTTGGTTTAGTGCTTAAACTTTTTATTACTATGAAGCTATCGTTTTAACAAAATCTAGTCTATTTTAATAGACATTTATTACATTATAGAGAAATTTTTGCAATTGATACAAAAAATAAAGAAAGATATGGATGCAGTTGATTAAGATGTTGGAGCAAGTGGTGTAATTGCTGGCGTTGGCTGAAAGTTGCCAAAACAAAGTAGAGTCCTCCTTTGATTTGGTTTTGGTTTTTAGTAGAAAAACTCTATTAGGAATATTAATTATTAAGTCTAATAATTAGGGAGCGTTACTTGTGTTTTAATGACCTTTGAATCGCAAATTTTAAAAAAACTTTAAACAAACTTCGAAAAAAATCTTAATTATTTGAGAATTCAACATATTCAAGAAGATTTGGAAAACATGCATTTACTCAGATCAATATAATTCTCGTGTTACGATTCTTTCTATCAACGGTTACGTAGTGCGACTGTAATGACAAGTGTGAGGACAAATACATCTTGTGAATAGTCTTCCTTTTATTTGGTTTTGGTTTTTAGTCAATTTTATTGGGAGTTGTACTTATCAAGTCTTATAAACAGTAAGCGTTATTTGTGATTTTATGACATTTGAATCTTATATACTCTTTGCGTTTCACAAAAAATGTTGTTTTAAGGTTTTCATTTTTGTTTTACAAAAAATATCGTTTTGTGTTTTTAATGCAGTTTTTAATACTAATTTTTTTTATTCTTATTATATCAGTTTATTAACTAGAGAGAAAAACGGTTATAGTGTATTATCAAAGGGCATAAAATATTTTTTCACATTTTTCTTAATTTGTGTGAAAAGTAGTAGAATAACATTTTTTGTGAAACAGAGAATAATAAAAATTCTTAATGGATTTAAGAAGACTTGCTAATTAAACATGCATTCACTCAATTCAATATAATCTTCGTGTTGTCAATTATTCTGACTATCAGCGGTTAAGAAAACTATTTTTCTTTTCGATGACTATATAACACGACGTCTTGTGATTGTGAATAAAGACATGATAAACATTTTGTCTTCTCAAAACCCTTTCTTATGGAGTTAACAAAGCCCCAGGTTATTAATAGGGTAAATGTCATTTCGATGTTCAAAAAATCTCTAAATAGTAGATGAGCTAGCATTCGCAAACGACCTAACATCTATAGAAAAAGAAAGATTTTACATGGTGTCTAGGCATCAATTAATTATTTACTTGTTTTTTTTGTAAAATTGAAATTTAAAACAAAATTTAAAAATATGGAAAATATACCTCGTGAAAAGGCTTTCTTTCTAGATAAAAATCTATGGAGTTTTCACCTGTCTAAGTAGAAATCTTGTAAAGTTTTTCTCCTGAGAAAAGAAAACTAAAAATTCAAGCCTTAACAATTTCAAATAAATATATAAGCTCAAAAATCTTAAAACGTAAATTAAAGCATATAAATATGTACCAAGTATAAACTTTTTCTTATACAAGCACATCCATGTTAACAACCTACTCATTATTCGATTCAAATTTAATATCAATGGCAATATCATGCTCTTCATTAGAGTCAATATCCCCTCCACTTTGTTTGTCATTGTAAGACCACGATTTCTACGATGTTGCAAAACTGAATAATTGCAATAGATGATGATAAAAACTAGAAATAAAATACAACAACCGATACCAATATTTGATAAACAAAGAACGGTTTGTGCGGAGGCGAGACATTCTTTCCTTAATTCTTTAATTGCCCGTAGTGTGACGGTTTGATGTAATCAAATCCCAAGATACAACTGCACCATCTTCTGATTTGCAACACTCACAATCAGAAAGCTAACGAACTCTAGTAATGTGTGTACTCTCAGACTCGATAACTAGAGAAAAGAAGAAGATGGAAACTGTTGTGTATCTCATCGTTGCGGTCATGAGATGAAAAGACAAAGACCATGGCTATATAGCACAAGGCTCAACGTCTATAATGGAGCAATAAAGGTGAGAATGTTATTGTTATGAGAATGAATTATTTACATCAATGCCATTAACTCCAACACATTTAATTGTCGTGAATTAACTTTTGTTGTTAAACAATTCATAATTCACATTAAAGGAGATAATTATTGACTTAATCAACTTATACATATTTCGATAATTAACAATTATCATTTGGGTTATAAGCCCATTTCCCAAATCTCAAATTCCAAACCCGGTCCGGTTCGATACGAGACAACACGGCTCGGCACACATGCCTGGTTTGGATTTCTTCTTTAACTTCCGAAGTGCGACATTTGATCCTATAGTCAAAATTCAAGCTATCCAAGCTAGTCACTACGGACTTCCATTTCTCATTCAAACGAACTTCAATTTTGAAAGTTACCCGAAAAAATAGTCCACCGCAACTAATCAAAATAAACTCCAACAGTCATTTGGAGCGTAATATGTTCACCATCAGGCTCTTCATACATATATATGAAGTGGCTTTGTACAAATTATTCTTCTACGTTTCTTTCATATCCATCATCTAATAGCACATAAATATTTTTTGTATTTGAAATTGTTGTTGAACTATAGTAGTTGGCATTGAATTGAATATATACTAGACTATAAAGTTGACTAACATCTAGTAGATTTCTTATTTAAGTACGAATTCCCCTATATAAGCTGGTTTTAGACTCAAATTTATGTTCTAAGTTAAATTATACCAGATTTTTTTATGGGAAAGATGCACTTTGGTCATCGTAAGAAGTAGAAGATTTGGGATAATCCATTTTGGAAAATATCGATTCCGTTGGAAAGATATGAAGAGCTTATGGAATAGGAGAGAATGCGTATATAACATTGGAGCACATACAAGCATTCAAAGAGTATTTTAATATTGTTTTAGTAAATGCTCCACACTACACATGCTAACGTTTTCTATCGTTTGGTCGTTTAAACATCGATAAGCCTAATCCAAGCGAAAAAACTGGTTTTGATTATTGGACTATGGATTTTTGAGGTGACCTTAATTAGAAGAGATAGGTCGTAGCTGACAAATTTTTTCTAAAGTGTTCAGACTAAATTTTTACTCCCTCTGTTTCACAAAGAATGTTATTCTAGAGTTTTATTTTTATTTCACAATGAGTGTCGTTCTACATTTTTAATTTGATTTTTACACTAAATTTTCTCATTTACTCTTAACCCAAAGCTACTTTTCATTGAACTAGATGAATGTAGTCACGCTAGGCGTGACTTGTTACATTTTTATTGTAAACACGAATTTAAAATTTGAAATAAAAACTAAAAGAAAATTATGCTTTTAATATTATCACACATATTCTTCTATGATTACAGTGCACAATTTTTAACACCACTTATTTTTTAGTATTGTAAGAATTAAGTGGTACGACTCGAAATATTTTATAAATTATTTGTATATTGTAATAAAAAAACATATATCAAGAATAGTGTATTTTCTAGAAAGATCTAACACCTACTTACATTTTTTTATTAAGTCTAAGTTCTAATATCTTTAATTTTAAGAAAATTTAACTTATTTAGATTCAATCATAATTTTTGTGTACTTGATGCAAAGGAAAAACAGTTTTTCTTTTAACATGAATATCATACATTTTTCATTAAAGATACTCTTTCTCACATCCTTTTTACTAACATGATATTTAAACATTTGCTATTGATTATCTAACTGTTTTTATTAAATTAATTTTGTTGGAAAAAAATAATCTTTACCACAAACTTTGGAAAAATACTATAATGATATTCATATCACTACATGTTGGAACATATATTTGAGAAATGCTTTAAAAATTTTAATTTCAAAATGTTAAAATATCGAATAATGTTTTTTGTTTGAATAAATAGATAAAGAGAATAATCATACATCAATAGGGAAAAACGAAGATATATCATTTCAATTCGATTGAATTGTTGTGTGAATATTAGAATAGTTAGCTTTTAAACTTTCATAGATAAATCGGGAAACAGATAAATATTATAGTAAGAATTTTGAAAACTAAAAACGAAAGAAATATATTCTTGTAATGCGGTAGAAACAAAATAAAATGGAATACAATATAAACTACATATATACCATATAATCTCTAAAAATAAAATAAACGAAATAAAAATTGAATACAATGTAAACTACATATCACATAATCTTTAAAAATAAATATTTCAATCAAACTTTCATTATCACTATGACACAATTGTTTTTAACTTATGCAAGAACATAAAATAAAGTAAATTTACAAATTTGAAAAAATGGTGGAGAATGATAAGATAATTGATATTTATATATGAGAAGTGGTGAAACTCTTATAATTATTGAGTAAGAGTTACAAATTATTATTTATTATTATTTATTGGTAGAAGTTACAATTGAGTTTAAATGTAGAGTTTAAATTATAGTCAATATAATTTTCAAATAGTTAATGCATTTTAGTGGAGGAGTTACAAATGAATTTAAATGTGGAGTTTACATGAATTTTAAAGTGAGTTAATTAGAGATTAATATATTAAAGGTAAATTTAAGAAAATATAAAAAAAGTTAACGACCTTATAGATAGTCGGACGAACTTTTGGAATATTGATCTCTTAAAAGCGATCTTTGATCCAGAAGATGTTGCGCTAATAAGCGCCATACATGTGGGTGCGCCAACAAAAGAAGATTCTTTGGGTTGGCATTTTACAAAATCCGGACAATATACAGTCAAATCGGGCTATCATACAACACGGTTAGAAAAGTTGGAGACAAATTTAAATTTTTTTGGCCCTGATATCAATCCGTTAAAAGCACATTCTTGGAAAGTGCAGTGTCCACCTAAGATACGCCATTTCTTATGGCAAATCTTAGCAGGTTGTGTACCGGTTACGGAAAACTTGCGGAAACGAGGAATTGATTGTGACACGGGATGTGCTAGATGTGGCGCACCAGAGGAAACGATCAATCATACAATCTTTCAGTGCCACCCGTCGCGGCAGATTTGGGCGCTTTCAAAGATTCCTACGGCTATGGGGATTTTTCCCACGGAATCTAATTTTGCGAATTTGGATCACTTATTCTGGAGAATACCTTCGGAATTTGATTCATCAGCATTCCCATGGATTATTTGGTATATTTGGAAAGCAAGGAACGAAAAAATCTTTGAAAACATAGATACAGACCCCATAGAGGTATTACGATTAGCGGAAAAAGAGGCACAATTGTGGCAATCAGCTCAAGTTGACCTCCATAACGAAAATCATGGTTCTGTGGATTTGGTAAATCGAATTCGAGTGAGGGATGTTTCACTTGAATCGAATTATTCCGGATACCGTTGTTTTGTGGATGGATCATGGAAAGGAAGTGATAAGTTCTCCGGTACAGGGTGGTTCTGTACATCGTCAAATGGAGAGCCGCCAACCATGGGAGCTGCGAACCTCCGTAGAAGTCTATCTCCACTACATGCCGAAGTCGAGGCCCTTCTCTGGGCGATGAAGTGTATGATTGGTGCAGATAATCAAGAGGTAGCGTTCTTTACAGACTGTTCAGACCTGGTGAAGATGGTGTCTTCTCCAACCGAATGGCCGGCGTTTTCAGTGTATTTGGAGGAATTTCAGAGCGACAGGGAGGAGTTTTCATCTTTCTCTTTATCTTTAATTTCTCGTAGAGCTAATACTAAAGCGGATAATCTGGCACGAAAAGTTCGTACAGAACCGCTTCATATCACATATGTAAACAACATTCCTCAGGAATGGCTCTTTTGAGCTCTAATTAATTTTGGATGACAAAAAAAAAAGAAAATATAAAAAAAAAATGCCAAGTGGACCAATCATGGGAGAGTGAAACCCTACTTTTATATGTATGATTTAAATCATTAATCACTCAGTAAATAGGCATACATGTATAATTGAAGATTTTCTTAATTTTTGTGAAATGTGTCAAAATGACAATCATATAAATGAAAGTTGGCCAACTCTCTCTATATGAATGTCACATCATTAAATAATAAAATGACATGTGTCATTTTGCATTAATTAAATAAAAAAATTAACCAAATTAAGTGAAAAAATAAAAAATCCTCAATTGTATTAAATCCTCCATCAATACCACTCTTAATTGATTTCTTCAAAATAAAATAAAAAGCAAAAAATCATGTTAATATATCAAGCACTATTTAAATTTTTTTTATCAATGGTCATTACTCGATAATGACAAGTTTACAGTTTAGCTGTTTGCTACATATCTCTTTTTGTTTAGTATTTTACCTTGAATCTTTTATATGACATTCTTTCTTTTCATTTTCCTACATTTTGGTAACATTGACAATGACATGCAAGTTTTTTCATGGACTTTTGAGATATTAGACATATTAAAGATTTCACGATACGATAATTCTCTCCTACATATGCAAATACAAGGAGAGAGATCTAAAAATGTTCACCCAAATGACTCTTCAATATTTTGCTTTCTTTTTTCTCTTTCATATGAAAACTCTTGAAGCAAATGAATAGTTAGTTATACATATATTGTTTAAAATATGTCAATTTAGTATCTAATCATAAGCATATTATGATGTGCGTGGTTGGAGTACCAGACCACGAGAGAATACATAGAACAAGGAATTGTTTTTTTATAATCAAGTTAGGCAAGTTTCAAACTATATAAGTAACACTAGGTAAGAACCCGTGCCATGCATAGGTAAATCTTATGTTATTTAATTTTATAATAGAACGATTAAAGAAAAAAACTCAAAGTTTTATATTGAATCATGAGATGTAAAATCTAATTTTTGTAAATGCGTTAAAGATTTTAAATTAAAATAAGCTTATATAAATACCATGTAATAACACAATTTTTTAGTCAATAAATAAAACTAAAAATTAAATTTTAAAAATATTTCATGATTTATATCATACAAATAAAGTTGCATTTATATCTTTCATAAATTTAGACTTGTAGATTTGCAGCTTCAAGTTTTTAAAAATAATATATAAAACAATTTGTTGGTGAGAAAATGCATATACTATATTTTACATTATTTATGTTTTAAATTAAAAAACACAATGCATTTTATTTAAAAAATCTTTATATAGAAGTTTTCTTATTTGAAAGTTCGAAATATTTAATTTTGCTAAGTTTAGTTAATAAGAGTAAGTAGTATATGGAATTAAAATTGTTTGGCAAGATGGATAGTAGAAATAAAGAAATAAAAAATAAAAAAGATGAGAATAATTGTGGGTTTGACATATATGCACCAAAAAATCTACTTTTAATATATAGAGGAGAATTATATACCATTGTATCAATAGATCATATATTGTTGTTGTATGTATTTATGATAGTGAAAAAAATTAGAATCTTAGGTATATAGATAATTAGATTTATATATGAAAAAGGTATAATTGATATTTCGAGTCAAAAATGAATCCAACCATCAAAATTGTAATTACATAAATTAGCAACAAAAAACGGTCAGTGTAACTTATTTTTAACAATATTCAAAACAACAACCCACTCATAGCGTGGGTATTCACGTAGTTTTTATGAAAAGGAGGGAGTATAAGTGTATATGTGACATTTAAGGTTATCAACAAGTTTTATCAATAGCGTAAATGTGATGACTACCACATTTGATTACCTCCGGAAAAATGGCATTCAATTGGGAGCTCGAATATTAAGTACATATGTACCTACAAAAAAAAAAAAAGATTACTTCTAAATAAAACTTTAAATAAATTAATTAATTTTATATAGTTAAGTCTGTAATACTTTTTTTTTGTTAACTAAAATATATTTTTTTAAGTTTGTTCAACATTGTAGATGTTTTTTAGAATGAATAAAATTTTTGACACCCTTTCATTCTCTTGCCAAAATATTGTAGAAAAGTTTTCTTTAAGTTTGTTCAACTTTTTAGAATCTTTGAAAATTTGAAAAATTACTTTGTTCAATCATTTTTTTTTTAACCACTGGCACTTCACACAATGACAATGGTACAGAAAAATACTAATATTGTTTGCTGTTTATGTTGACGTTTTCATCGGCTGTACCATTCAAGCAGGTATTATTTCTTTGCGTGACAACTTAGACAAATTTCTAAAAGAATAATAAACATGGCAAAAGCATAAACTGATTCTTTTGGGATACAGCTTTGAAAATTTTCTAAAATATTATAAATGTATTAAAATATTTAAAAACCATGTCACATATATATGATTGAACAGTTTACTGGAGTTATTAATAAATTTTATCTATGGATCTGCTTTGATCATTTCTAGATAGTCGCTGGACTCCGAAACTATAATCTATACAACAAAAAAATATATTATCTATCATATAACCACTTATGGAGCCTATATGATTAAAGTTATCAAGTTTTATATCCAAAACCTATTGTGGAGCCTATATTGCTAATAAGGAGAGAAAAACAGTCGGTGAATGAATATGGCAGAGACGGTAGAGGCGATGCCCAATCCTTCTCTATTAGGAGAGCTTGAGGTAGAAGTTGAGATCAAAGCTCCCGCGGCGAAATTCTACCACATCTATGCAGGAAGACCACACCATGTGGCTAAAGCCACTCCTCGCAACGTTCAATCATGTGATCTCCACGATGGGGAATGGGGTACCGTAGGCAGCATCGTCTTTTGGAACTATGTTCATGGTAATCTCAAAGATATCCTAAATATTTTGTGAATATATAAGATTTGATGAAAAAAAAACGATTTGATACGTGAATGTTTTGGGTGTAGAGGGGCAAGCAAAGGTGGCAAAAGAGAGGATTGAATTAGTAGAGCCAGAGAAGAAACTGATAAAGTTTAGGGTCATTGAAGGCGATATTATGGCCGAGTACAAGAGTTTCTTGATCACGATTCAGGTGACCCCGAAGGAAGGAGGAGTTGGAAGTGTTGTGAAATGGCACCTTGAATACGAGAAGATTGATGAGAACGTGGCTCATCCGGAGAATCTCCTCCCTTTCTTTGCCGAGATGACCAGAGAGATCGACGAACACCTCTTATCCGAGGAATGAACAGACTCTTGGTGATATTTATATCTTGTGCTCTAGTTATAGATAAAGTTTATGCATTTGTTGCATGATGATCATATATTTGAGATTGCATATAGTTGACCACTTGACCTCAAGTTTTATTTTGTGAGTTGCAAATTCTAAGTTTATGCGTTTGTTGCATGATGATCATATGTTTGAGATTGCATATAGTTGACCTCAAGCAACTAATATCTATTTTGGTTAAATGTTATAAATAAAGTTTTCTCTTTACAAATATGAAAAATCTAATCGATTAAATAGAGAGTTTTAGATAAAGGAGGAACTTTGCAATTGCAATTGATACAAAAAATAGATAAAGATAAGAGTAATTGTTTGCGTTCATTATAAAAAAAGAAGAGTGTTGGCGTTGGCTGAAAGTGGGCAACCAAAGTATAGTCCTACTTTGATTTGGTTTAGGTACCTTCGCTAATATGAGGTCTAAATATAAAATAGTCGACAAAAACAAAATTCACCAAAAATATATCAGAAAAATTTAGTAACATCTGAAACGTAAGTATCACACCAAAATATTATAGTTATAGATAAAAGTTTATGCGTTTGTTGCATGATGATCATATGTTTTAGATTGCATATAGTTGACTTCAAGTTTTATTTTGTGAGTTGCAAATTCTAAGTTTGTGCGTTTGTTACATGATGATCATATCTTTGAGATTGCATAGTTGACTTCAAGCAACTAATATATATTGGTTAAATGTAATAAATGTATTTTTTTTCTTTACAAATATGAAAAATCTAATCGATTAAATAGAGAATTTTAGATAAAAGAGGAACTTTGCAATTGCAAATTGATATAAAAATAGTTAAAGATAGAGTAATTGTTGAGAATGTATAAACACAGACCAAACCAAAAATGTTCATTAGAAACATCAAACCAAAAGAGTCAATGGTTTTCCATGTAAATGATTCTGTTTTATCAAAGTTCATGTTTAATACCGGGGATTTGCAGTAGAAATATACAAATAGTTAATGAAAAACCACAATTATAATTATTCATCATCGAATATCTAAGTTATCTAGATTTTATAGTGACCAGTAGTAATCAAACTGTAATCTTGGTAGCAACATCTCTTACCAAACCAAACCGAATCATACGTCCCCCATAATCCAATTCATTCAATAGGCAAATTCTCTGCTTCATATCTAACCGAATCGAACAATTTAGTCGATAAATAACGTTCTCCTCCACTGGGAAAAACCACCTGCAAACCAAACAATAACCGGGATATTAACAAACCCGGTAATATTTCGGTTGAGTCAAAGCTTATGGTCAGTCAGAGTCAGAGAGACAGAGCTTACCGCAATGAGTTTTCCTGTGTTTTCTGGCCGCTTTGCAACCTTTAACGCAGCCGCTGCTGCGGCTCCAGAGGATATTCCCACCTGCCAAATGAGTGATCACATTTATCAGAAACTTCATTTTTGTTTTTGTCAAATTTCGGGTTTTTTACACCGAGAAAACAACGTTAACCGAGTATACCAATAATCCTTCTTTGAGGGCAAGAAGCTTGGCTGTTTCAATAGCTTCTTCACCTGTCACCTAATCAAAAGATTCCAGATCTTAGATTGTTTGTTCAAGACCAAGAAGTAGATCATCTCAGGCTTACTTACTTTAATAATTTCATCAACAATGGTTAAGTCCAAATTGAATGGGACGATACCAGAGCCTATTCCCTGGATCAAATGTGGACCTACAAATATGAAAACCCAAGAACCGATATTATGATTAGAAATGCAAGAACTCGGACGAGAGAATGATGATCTTGAAGATAACTTGGAGCATATGTTAATGTTATCACTATATATATGTACGTTGGATCTCATACCAAAGAACAACTCAATACTATATGTTGCATAAGATCTATCAAATTAATGTTCATTTTCTGACCTGGTTGACCTCCGCTCAGTACCGGACTTTCTACTGGTTCCACCACACAAACCTATATCAAGATTGTAACCGAATTATAAAGAAAAACCGATGTTTTCGTTGATTTCAAGAATTAGTAAAGTTTTTGAACCTTAATGTCTTTATTCTTCTCTTTAAGGAACTTCCCTACTCCAGTAGCTGTTCCACCAGTCCCTACACCAGCAACCAATATATCAACTTTCCCAGCTGAATCTCTCCATATTTCCGGTCCCGTGGTTCGGTAATGAATCTGCAAGATACAAACTTGAATTCAACCATAACAGAGAGACTCAAAGGATACATATATAATCTTGGTGGATGCATGATATTATATAAACCTCGGGGTTTGCAGGATTTTCAAACTGTTGTGGAATGTAACCACCAGGAGTTTTGCTTAATATCGCGTCGGTTTTCTCCAACATTCCTTTAAGGCCTATGCGCTGTTCTGAGAGATGAAGCTCTGCACCTAATGCCTTAAGGATGATTCTTCTCTCTAAACTCATAGTTGAGGGCATCACAAGGATCACTTTATATCCTCTTGCAGCTCCGACGCAGGCTAAACCAATCCCGGTGTTACCAGCTGTTGGCTCAATCAATGTACTCTATATAATCAAACAAAAACATTTAAATTCCATCGATAAAATTGGAAAGAATTATATGATAACTCTAAGTGTTTCTATTAACCTTTCCGGGAGTAATCAATCCTTTCTCTTCTGCATCTTTGATCATACTATACGCGATTCTATCTTTGACGCTAGAGAAAGGCTCCATCATCTCAAGCTTTGCAGCGATACGAGCCACGCAACCATCAACAACATTGTTCAGATACACCATTGGTGTGTTACCAATCAACTGCACAAACATATCAAATGATCTTACACATGTTCTTTGTTTCAAGAAAGCAAAGTGATACATTAGATATTAGAGATAGTTTACTTCAGTGATATCGTTCTTGATCAAGCACCGATCTTCCATGTTGTTCTGTTTTCTGAAACTCCTGAAAGATTTAATATTTGGCTACTGAAGATCAAAATAAAGTTATGAGTCCAATAACCCACAGAGTAAGATTCAAGAATCTAGACACACTTCGCAAAATATTCAATGGTCAAAATCTGCTTAAAGACTGTATTTATAATTCACAAGTAAGATTCAAGAACAAACTTGGTACTTGGAATTTTTAATTTGGAACCTCTAAGTAAACGAGAGACAACGACAAATTGAACAGAGAATAGTGAAAAATAGATAAAAATGATACAAAATTAGTTACATTGAACCCTACTTCGCATGTGGTGCACAGTGCACACTGAACGATGTTGAAGTATGAAGACGGGTTTGTGACATCTTGCATTAATAATGTTAACACAATCGCAAACGTAATTCTTACATTGGTTACCCGAGTAACGTGAATGTATTTTTGTTTTGCAGAAACACAATTAATTTTTTTGGATATTTGTTCCTTGTTTTGTTTTCCAAAAAGTAATGGACATAACATGTATGTCGCGAAAATCAGTTCAATAGCGAACAAATAGTGAATTAAATTCGATACAAAAACATTGAAAATTTAGTTTTAGTAGATTAATCATTTTATGTTTTATTTGATTTTTTGACATATTAGTAGTATATAGTAGAGTTATTTTTCTTAAACGTGAAAATTTAATAAATATTTTAAAGGTCAAAGAAAAAAACGAAATCACGCATTAAAAAAAAAAGTAAAACCGTTAAAAAGTGGTATTATTTATAGTAATTTTCACATAACACACCAATTTTTTGTTTCTTTTACCGTTTGTCAATTCAGTAACACTTCTCACAAAATAGCCACAAGGCGAAAATCGGACAGAAAATGCCTTCGTAAATAAACAGTTGTCGTTTAGTTTCATAACCCAACAGTTCTCATAAAAACTATGCATCTCTGTATTGATATAAAAGAATTAAATTAAACAAATTTGAGAAAAGAAAAGCAGAAAAAAATGAGATAAAGTGGAAGTGGAAAAGTTTTTCTTCTTCACCAAATTTTTTTTTTCGAAATTGGGGAGAAAACCAAATTCATTTTGTTTTCTCTAATTCTCTAATAGATTAAATAATCTTCGTTTGAGAGATAATCGAGTTACAATGGACGAAAGAACTCCGGCTATTATGGAGTAAAACTTGGGATATTTTGGAGGAGTATTATGGCTCTGATTTGATTTTCTTGAGATCTCCGGCGAGCAAAAGAGAAGGCTGAAGGTACATTGAACTATCTCTTACAATTGACTTACTAATATCAATTTGATGCAAGATAGTGTTAGAATTTGAAGTAGTATCAAATTGTATGCTTCATCCGCGAATAATATCAAACTTTAGTAAAATATATATGCATATCTCATGTGTATACCTCATATTCTCATGTGTATACCAATAGAAAAAGCAATGTCTTCAAGCATTGGCGAACGTAAAACGACTAACACATGGTGGATTATGCACAACCTCCAAGCTTGTTCCCACAACGGAGATCCACTGATATGGAGTTGGGTAATATGGAACATAAAGAGATCACCAATGGTGACAATTACGTTGAAATTTGGAATCATGTCCCAAAACATCTCACCGGCAGGCACATATACAAATAAAATACCGGTAAATGTTAAGAAACTGATAAAGTTTAGGGTCATTGAAGGAGATGTTATGGCCGAGTACAAGAGTTTCTTGATCACGATTCAGGTGACCCCGAAGGAAGGAGGAGTTGGAAGTGTTGTGAAATGGCACCTTGAATACGAGAAGATTGATGAGAACGTGGCTCATCCGGAGAATCTCCTCCCTTTCTTCGCCGAGATGACCAGAGAGATCGACGAACACCTCTTATCCGAGGAATGAACAGACTCTTGGTGATATTTATATCTTGTGCTCTAGTTATAGATAAAGTGGTAGCCCGAAGGGCCTAGCCGTTAACACGGTGGACAAGTCGGTGCGTTCCTACCGAGGGCGACCGGATAGCCGATAGGGTATATCAAAAAAAAAAAAAAAAAAAAGTTATAGATAAAGTTTACACTACAAGAAAACACGTCATTTGCGACCCCCATATTGGTTGCAAAACGGTCGCAAAATAGGGTTTTGCGACTCTTTCACGACTAACTAAGATAGTCGTTAAAAAACGGTCGCAAAATTTTCCAGTCCCAAGATAGTCGCTAATTTGCGACTCTTTTCCAACATAAATTGTAGCGTCGCATATTAACGACTAATCTGTGACGGGTTAATGTCGTTGTATATTTCCGACTAAAGAGCGACTAACGTAAGTTAGCAACTAGTTTGCGACTTGTTCGGTTCAAACGAAAGAGTTCTTGGATCGAATATTTAGTCCCACATTAGTCGCAGACGATATATCTTTTAGTACCAATTTAGTCGCAAAAGAGTCTTAATTATTTGCGACCAATTTAAGACTCTCATTGTTGTGTAGCAAAAGAGTCTTCTATTAGTAACCATTTTGATACTAGATTTGGAGTTTCTTGTAATAATGTGTAGTCACACATTGGTCACATTTGTTAATTAGTTTGGTCACATATTGGTTACACGTTAATAATCCCAAACCTGCAAATTCGCTTTCAAATGCACATAATCCCAAACCTGCAATACTTCATTCAAATGCAAATAATCCATCATTCAAAAACACTAATAAAAACCATCCTAACAAAGTATTATAGAGTACAAAAACATAAGCAAATAAAAGACTAGTTCATAGGGTTTGAATTAGTGTTAGATAAAAGGAGAGGCTGGTGTGGTTTCAGTAGGTGCGAGTCCAGCTGGTTGGATTGCTTCTTCTGTGGTTGTTGGAAGGGTGCCTGTTTGTGTGCTGGGTGGTATGATGACTGCTGGGTGGTATGATGACTGCGGTTGTTGGTGGTTGAGAAGCTACGGTGGCTGCTGCGGTTGCTTCTGGCTATTGAGTAGCCAATAATTCTGCAAAGGCAGGATCTTTGTTCCTCATGTAGGAGACCATCATCTCCAAGCTTGTGATATGACTTTGATCTTTGTGTCGCTCCTCGTCACGTCTAGCATTTTCTTGGTCCACTTCAGCAAGCTTACGACGAGCAGCTACAAGATCTTCTTGCATCTCTAACAGTGAAGACAAAGAAGAGCTTCCATAACTCTCTTTTCTCTTCCCATTTTTGATCGTCTCTTTCAGCTGTCCAAGTCGAAAGGGGTTTCCCTTATTATCTGTGAAAGTACACTAAACACAAAAACATTTTTAGCTGTAAAGAAAGAGAAGAGAAACTGTAAAACCAGAGAAGAGAAGAGAAAACATTCATTCTCATAAAGAAAGAGAAGAGAAACTGTAAAAAAAAATTCGATCAAAACAAAAGAGGATTATAAACATAGAAACTAGAATACAATTAAGTGTATACTCAAAACCAGAGATCAACATCAAGTAATCTCATTTTCTCTCAAACGTCAAAAAGAGCAATCAAAACTAGTCAATAAACATCAGCAAAATCAGACAAAGAACATAAGCAAAACCAGAAAATGAACATCAACAAAATCAGACATAACATGAGCAAAACCAGAAAATGAAATTCAGAAAACAAGACTCTCAACATCAGCAAACCAGACACTCAATATCATTAAACTAAAGTCGAAATTACCTTAAGAAATATGTCATCTTTAAAAACGAAGCTATGAAACAGTCACACTTTATCCATTGTCATTTGATATCACTGGTTACAACGAAGCCATCAATTACCCAGAACACTTTCATGAGTACCATACTCTAGATTTAGACTCGTAGCAGCTTGTTTTGAGCTCTTATAATCACATACCCAAAGACTCCAAATTTATGACCCAAAGCCTCCAAATTTTAAGACCCAAAGACTCCAAATTTTCAGCAATTGACGTCTTATCAAATCACTAGCTCCTCTCATATTCAAAATCGAATTCATCTTAACCCAGAAACGAAAGCATGAGTCTTATATTCAAAATCTGAAAAAGGGATAAATCTCAATCGAAATTGTCAAGCTCCAAAGACCAATACCAAGAGGAAACGAGAAGATGTTGTCTTACCATATAGTCTCACGATCAGGGATATCATGTTGACTCAACATTGGTAGATGTTGTCTTCCAGGAAGAACCATTAAAGCATCCAACAACTGCTGAAAGTCTTGTTGCTCATGATTCGGCTCCAGAGGCGGCGGTTGATGCTCCGGATATGGAGGAGGCGGCGGTTGATGATGGGGATTCTGGTACATTGGTTGTGAAGCTTGAGCCGCTGGTTGTGGCTGACGGAGAGGTCGTTGTTGAGACGATGAGAATGAAGCGAAAGAGAAGAAGAGAAGGAATCGATACAGGGAGAGAGAGATTGAAACCCTAGATCGAGAGAGAAGAAGAAGAATCGCAGAGTTAGAGAGAAAAAACCCTAGATCGAGAGAGAAAGAAGATCGAGAGAGAATGAAGAAAGTGAAAAGTCGAGTGTGTGTTTTGCCTAGTAATTAACGAAAAGGAGTCGCTCTTTAGTCGCAAAACAATCGCAACATCAATTATTTGGGGGGGAAAATTAAGCGCCCAAATACTTAGGGAAAATTTCATAAGATTTAACAAAAGTTGCAAAACAGTTGCAATATTCGTCGGAAAATGGTCACAAAACTTGTCGTAATTTAGTCACAATAAAGGTACAGGTCGCAATAATGTCACACAATAGTCGCAAACTGTGACTAAGTTGAGACAGACAATAAAAAGTCACAACACAAAAAATTCAAAATCTATGGATTTGATTCACTCTATTGATAGAAATCACTCATAAACACTCACTTTAGTAGCATAGAATACATGTATAAGTGTTAGGTTGGTCAAACCTGGCTTTCTCAACATATTTTATAAATTTTACAAAATTCCCTATCATGTTCATAAAGTAACATGATGAGTTCATATGGATTTAGAACTTTTGAATGTTTGGATTGTAAACATTGAATTTCAAGAGGTTGGTTGAGTCTTTTTTTACTAACTTCAATAAAATCAAAGTAGTAACATATAAGAAAACATGTAAACAAACTTCAATTTACAAATTTTGAATTGAAAATATCGAGCGTTGGTAATCAGTAGCAAAATAGTCGCTAATCTCAGGTGCTAGACGCGAAAGGGTCACAAAATAGTAAGCAAAATTTCTTAAAATATAACAAACATCGCAAAAGTCGCAAAACCGTTGCAATATTCGTCGGCAAATAGTCACAAAACCTGTCGTAATTTAGTCACAATATAGGTACAATCGCGAAAATGTCACAAACTAGTCGCAAAGTGTGACTAAGTTGAGACAGATAATGAGTAGTCACTATAGAAAAATACAAAAGTTTTGGATTTGATTCACTATACTGATAGAAATCACTAATAAACACTCACTTTAGTAGCATATAGTACATATATAAGTGTTAGGTTGATCAAACCTGGCCTTCTTAACTTATTTTAGAAATTTTACAAAATTCCCTATTATGTTCATAAAGAGACATGCTTAGTTCATATGGATTTGAAACTTTTGAATGTATGGATTGTAAACATTGAATTTCAAGAGGTTGGTTAAGTCTTTTCTAACTAACTTCAATAAAATCAAAGTAGTAATATATAAGAAAACATGTAAACAAACCTCAATTTACAAATTTCGAATTGAAAATATCGAGTGTTGGTAATATGTAGCAAAATAGTCACTAATCTCAGGTGCTAGACGCGAAAGGGTCACAACATCAGTCGTACAATGGTCACACAATATGTCGGATTATGGTCACAAACTTCAAATCTGATATTTTGAATGTTTAATATCGAGAGTTGTTAATATGTAACAAAGTGGTCGCTAAATCTCAGATAAATGTGATCGATTATCTTTGTTCGTCGCAAATATGTTGCAAAATTTGCGACCGTTTTGTGACCTTTAGTCAAATTGTAAAAAAAAAGAGTTCTATAGATAACAAGTCGCTAAGTGGTCTCAAAGTGTGACCTTGTTGCGACCAAAAATATTGAATCGGTAAACGGTCGGATAGTAGTCGCTTAATTGAGACTTTTGTCCGACTACTTATTTCCGTCGCTAATAAGCGACCAGTTTCCATCTGTTTCGTTTGTAGTTGTTTAACAGTCGCAAAACAGACACAAAGTAGTCGCGCTTTTTTGCGACCATAAAATTAGTCACAACAAAGAGTCCCAAATTGCAGGTTTTCTTGTAGTGTTATGCATTTGTTGCATGATGATCATATATTTGAGATTGCATATAGTTGACCACTTGACCTCAAGTTTTATTTTGTGAGTTGCAAATTCTAAGTTTATGCGTTTGTTGCATGATGATCATATGTTTGAGATTGCATATAGTTGACCTCAAGCAACTAATATCTATTTTGGTTAAATGTTATAAATAAAGTTTTCTCTTTACAAATATGAAAAATCTAATCGATTAAATAGAGAGTTTTAGATAAAAGAGGAACTTTGCAATTGCAATTGATACAAAAAATAGATAAAGATAAGAGTAATTGTTGGCGTTCATTATAAAAAAAGAAGAGTGTTGGCGTTGGCTGAAAGTGGGCAACCAAAGTATAGTCCTACTTTGATTTGGTTTAGGTACCTTCGCTAATATGAGGTCTAAATATAAAATAGTCGACAAAAACAAAATTCACCAAAAATATATCAGAAAAATTTAGTAACATCTGAAACGTAAGTATCACACCAAAATATTATAGTAGAGAATGTATAAACACAGACCAAACAAAAAATGTTCATTAGAAACATCAAACTAAAAGAGTCAATGGTTTTCCATGTAAATGATTCTGTTTTATTTAAGTTCATGTTTTATACCGGGGATTGTAGTAGAAATATACAAATAGTTAATGTAAAACCAAAAATTATAATTATTCATCATCGAATATGTAAATTATCTAGATTTTACAGTGATCAGTAATAATCAAACTGTAATCTTGGTACTAACATCTCTTACCAAACCAAACCGAATCATACGTCCCCCATAATCCAATTCATTCAATACTCAATAGGCAAATTCTCTGCTTCATATCTAACCGAATCGAACAATTTAGTCGATAAATAACGTTCTCCCCCACTGGGAAAAACCACCTGCAAACCAAACAATAACCAGGATATTTAACAAACCCGGTATTATTTCGGTTAAGTTAAAGCTTATGGTCAGTCAGAGTCGGAGACAGAGCTTACCGCAATGAGTTTTCCTGTGTTTTCTGGCCGCTTTGCAACCTTTAACGCAGCCGCTGCTGCGGCTCCAGAGGATATTCCCACCTGCCAAATGAGTGATCACATTTATCAGAAACTTCATTTTTGTTTTTGTCAAATTTCGGGTTTATTACACCGAGAAAACAGCGTTAACCGAGTATACCAATAATCCTTCTTTGAGGGCAAGAAGCTTGGCTGTTTCAATAGCTTCTTCACCTGTCACCTAAATCAAAAGATTCCAGATCTTAGATTGTTTGTTCAAGACCAAGAAGTAGATCATCTCAGGCTTACTTACTTTAATAATTTCATCAACAATGGTTAAGTCCAAATTGAATGGGACGATACCAGAGCCAATTCCCTGGATCAAATGTGGACCTACAAATATGAAATCCCAAGAACCGATATTATGATTAGAAAATGCAAGAACTCGGACGAGAGAATGATGATCTTTAATACCAAACAACAACTCAATAATATATGTTGCATAAGATCTATCAAATGTTCATTTTCTGACCTGGTTGACCTCCGCTCAGTACCGGACTTTCTACTGGTTCCACAACACAAACCTATAGATCAAGATTGTAACCGAATTATAGAAAAAAAAACGATGTGTTTGGCTGTTTTCAAGAATTAGTATAAGTTTTTGAACCTTAATATCTTTATTCTTCTCCTTGAGGAACTTCCCTACTCCAGTAGCTGTTCCACCAGTCCCTACACCAGCAACCAATATATCAACTTTCCCAGCTGAATCTCTCCATATTTCCGGTCCCGTGGTTTGGTAATGAATCTGCAAGATACAAACTTGTGTTCAATGATATCATAGAGAGACTCAAAGCATATACATAATTGTGTTGGAGCATCATATAATATAAACCTCGGGGTTTGCAGGATTTTCAAACTGCTGTGGAATGTAACCACCAGGAGTTTTGCTTAATATCGCTTCGGTTTTCTCCAACATTCCTTTAAGGCCTATGCGTATGTCTGAGAGATGAAGCTCTGCACCTAATGCCTTAAGGATGATTCTTCTCTCTAAACTCATAGTTGAAGGCATCACAAGGATCACTTTATAGCCTCTTGCAGCTCCGACACAGGCTAAACCAATCCCGGTGTTACCAGCCGTTGGCTCAATCAATGTACTCTATATAATCAATAAAAAAAATTACATCCCATCTATGAAATTGGAGAAAATTATATGATAACCTTAAATGTTTCTATTAACCTTTCCGGGAGTAATCAATCCTTTCTCTTCTGCATCTTTGATCATACTATACGCGATTCTGTCTTTGACGCTAGAGCAAGGCTCCATCATCTCAAGCTTGGCAGCGATACGAGCCACGCAACCATCAACAACATTGTTCAGATACACCATTGGTGTGTTACCAATCAACTGCACAAACACATCAAATGATCTTACACATGTTCTTTCGTTTCAAAAAAGTAAAGTGATACATAAGAACTTAGAGATTTTTACTTCAGTGACATCGTTCTTGATCAAACACCGATCTTCCATGTTGTTCTGTTTTCTGAAACTACTCAAAATTTAATACTTGGCTACAAGGATTATGGAGTCCAATAAGGTAATAACCATAGAAGAGGTAAAGAGATTATGTCCATAGTATGAGATTCAAGAATCTAGACACAATCCGCAAAATACTCAATGGTCAAAGTCAAATTAAAGGCTCTATTTACCAATTCACAGGATTCATGAACAAACTTGGCACTTGGGATCAAGAAAGGGTAAGAAAACAGAACAAAGAACAGTGAAAACTGAAAACAAGATAATGTATATATCAAAAATCAAGAAATGGTAGTTATAAATCACAGTTCTCTAAACAAATCTAACAGAGCAACAACCAAAACCAAAAAGAGTCGTACCTTGATGAAGTTTAAACGAATCAATTAGCTAGTTAGTGAAGAAGAAGAATTTTTTTTTTAAACGATTAAGTACAAATCAAAGACCAGGCTGTATTATAGATTAATATATATATATATATATATATATATATATATAGAGAGAGAGAGAGAGAGAGAGAGAGAGAGAGAGAGAGAGACTACCCTACTTTGCATGTGGTGCACTGAACGATGTTTAAGTATGAAGACGAGTTTGTGTCATCATATTAACATCTAAAAGTTTTTGTCATATTGTGTAATGTGAAAATAACGTCCATTGTTTGTTTGTTTTTTTAAATATGAAGGTAACATTTAACATTTTATTTAAAAGATTTAAGAGCATTATGGTCCTTTTCTCTAATTATCTTACTAATCATGTGTTGTCCGGATAGGCCTATGACGAACGATCGAATAATATTACAACAAGTCGTCACAGATCAAATTTTTGTAACCACATGCTTTTTTTCTTTTCTTTTTTTGACGAAAAAGCATATAATTAGTACGTAACACATCAGTCTTTTTTTTTAACCACATGCTTTTCTTAACACAAATCAAATTTTCATAACCACATGCATTTTCATTTTTCTAGAATATAATATGTCGTTATAGTAAGTTAGTAAGCACAATTTGCAAACGTAATCCTTGCATTGGTTGCCCAAATTACGTGAACTTGCAGAAACGTTTTTGGTCAAATGTTTAAATGTGATTAATTTATGGGAATTTTGCCAAATGTACCACAATTTTAGAAATTCCTAGCAAATGTACCACATTGCAAATCGATTTAGCATCCATACCACTTTTGGTGTTTGTGTGGTAGAGGTTGGACGATTTTACCCTTCTGCCTGCGTTAGGAATGTGTCAGGGGAAAGAGCTACAGTAAGACGTCGTTTTGTCTCCAGATCTTGTCCCCGATTGAAAATTCTCTGTTGCGTCTAGATCTTGTCCCCGATTTCATCATCTTGCTCTATTATCATGAATCCCAGATGATATGGTTTTACCAGCCTGCAGAGATCTAGATTTACTCGGGGACAACATCTCTTAATTATCCATCGCCAGATGATGTGGTTTTACTAGCCAGATATCTGGATTAACTCGGGGACAACTTGATCTTTATTTTATTCTGCCAGAGAGCCGAAAACGAAGATCTGGATTTACTCGGGGACAACTTTGTTTTACCAGACAGAGGGACGAAAACGGTTACCAATGCGCAGGAGAGAGAAAAAGGACAGCATAAATTTCGGAAGGTGTCCCTTTCTCTGACACACACTTCTCTCTCCATCAAGGGCAATTTCGTCCGGCTTTAGGCATGTGGCATTGAAATGTGGTACATTTCAAAAGCTTTTCCCAAATGTGGTACTGGGCCTAAACTTTCTCTGAAAAGTGGTACCCAATCTAATTTTCCCTTAATTTATTATTATTTTTGTTTTTTTTGCACAAACACATTTAAACATGTTCTTGAAATGTAGCCAAGAAAAAGGCAGCCAAAATGTCTTCTCAGATAACGAAAAACAAAAAAACAAAAAACAAAATCTATACACAGAAGAAGACTCTTGTTGTTGTGGAGGGTCTTGGTATGTGTTTAATGAAGAAGACTTGGTACACGTGAATTAGGGATTAAACCGGGTTCGGTTACGGATTTATTGAAGACCGTTAGTGAGCTCCCAGAGTTAGTTAGAAGCTCTGCATCAAAACAGAGCTATAAGCTCTCTACTTCTCTCTCTTTTGTAACTCTCCAAAAAACACAATGATAGTTAATTGGTAAGGCCAAGCCTTGCTGAAACGTAACTTAGATCGATTTGATCATATGGAACTCAAAAACGTAATTGTATCTCATTTTCAATTCATTTACAAATAGGAGCCATATATAAGAGGTGTAAGATTTGACGGTTGATTGTGAAAGTCTAGTGTTCGGATTATCGGCTCAAAATCGCAACAATATGAGAAAATTGTTAATGAACAACTTATAATTGATCATCATGGAATAAGTAACTCTTATTGATTTTACAATAATCAAACTGTAATCTTGGTACCAACATCTCTTATTGAATCCTACGTTACTACTTATTCAACTGGCAAATTCTCAGCTTCATATCTGACTGACTCAAACAATTCAGTCGATAAATAACGTTCTCCTCCACTGGGAAAAATAACCTACAAACCATACGATAATCGGTATATTCAATAATCCGGTTTTGATTTCGATACAGTAAAAGCTTATGGTCACTCTAAGTTAGAGACAAAGCTTACCACAATGAGTTTCCCTGCGTTTTCTGGCCGCTTTGCAACCTTTAACGCAGCCGCTGCTGAAGCTCCAGAGGATATTCCAACCTGCCAGATGAATGATCGCATTTATCAAAAACTCCGGTTTTTAGTTTCTTGTTTGTACGGACAAAAGAATGTTAAAACCAATTGTACCAATAATCCTTCTTTGAGAGCAAGAAGCTTGGCTGTTTCAATAGCTTCCTCACCTGTCACCTAAAATTAAAAGATTGCATATCTCAGAATATTGTTACACGATTGAGATGTCGATAATCTTAGCTACTTACTTGAATGATTTCATCAACAATGCTCAAGTCCAAATTGGTTGGAATTTCACCAGAGCCAATTCCTTGGATCAAATGTGGACCTACAAAGATGTAATCATCAATTATGGTTAGAGATAATCAAGTACTCTAAGAAAATAATTTTGTTTATTTCGTCACCTGGTTCTCCTCCGCTGAGTACCGCACTTTCGGCAGGTTCCACCACACAAACCTATTGATCAAGATTGTAAAGAAATTATGTTAAAAAAATCTGATTTCTTAAGGTTGTTTTCAAGACTTAGTAAACTTTTTGAACCTTAATGTCTTTGTTCTTTTCTTTAAGGAACTTCCCTGTTCCAGTAACCGTTCCACCAGTTCCAACACCGGCTACCAAGATATCTACTTTCCCTGCTGAATCTCTCCAAATCTCCGGACCCGTGGTTCTGTAATGAATCTGCTAGAAACAAATCACAAGAGTGAGTGAGAAATTCAAATAATATAGAATTGTGATGGAAGCATGATAGTATATAACCTCGGGGTTTTCAGGATTTATAAACTGGTGTGGTATGTAACCACCAGGAGTTTTGCTTAATATCTCTTTAGCTTTCTCCAACTGTCCTTTAATCCCTATGCTCATATCTGTGAGATAAACCTCTGCACCTAATGCTCTCATAATGATTCTCCTCTCTAAGCTCATAGTTGCAGGCATCAAAAGAATCACTTTATAACCTCTTGAAGCCCCGATGCTGGCTAAACCAATCCCGGTGTTACCACCCGTTGCCTCAATCAATGTACTCTAAAACAAAAAACAATAAAACAAAAAAATTATTCCATAAGGATTCTAATGGACTATGGAGAGATTATACAGGTTTTCGACCAGGGCGTGCAACCTAGTGGTTACCACCATGTCATAACTCGAAGAGTGTGTGTGTAAGTTGTAAACGATAAAAGAAAAAGAAAAAGAAAAAACACTAGGCTTCAAGCCTCGGTCAGTGATTTTGAAACTGTTGTCTATTAACCTTTCCGGGAGTAATCAATCCTTTGTCTTCTGCATCTTTGATCATACTATACGCGATTCTGTCTTTGATGCTAGAGCAAGGCTCCATCATCTCAAGCTTGGCAGCAATACGGGCAACGCAACCATCAACAATTTTATTTAGATACACCATTGGTGTGTTACCAATCAACTGCGCAAAATGCACAACCATATATAAGTAACAACACAAGCAAAGGATTTCAAACATGTTTTTTAATCCAAGAAAGCTAATTGATATAGAAGAAATTAGAGATTTTTACTTCAGTGACATCGTTCTTGATCAAAGAAATTCTGTCTTCCATGTTGGTCTGTCTTTGAAGCTCCTTCATATTTAATATACTGGTACAAGAAAAAAAAAAAACAAAAATTGATACCAAAATCAGAAAATGGTAGTAAGAAACAAATCAAAAGTAGGACGAACAAGGCAGAACTATATTATCTTTTCTTATGGATGAATGGAGAAACAAGAAAGAACCAAAAAAACGTAGTACCTATAGAGTTTAATCAATGAAGAAGAGACAAAAGACCGCTAAATCTAAAACCATACCATGCTATATATATAGACACAGACATATAGATATTGTATATAGATTAGTATTGAGTGGTTGTACGATTGAATACATATTATCTAAATTGTTATATTTTTTGGGATGAAAAAAAAACAAAACACTCTCAAACAAACCAAATCTTGTTGTAAGATATTCATTAATTAAAACTTTTGACCTTACTAACAAAGACGACAACATTGCATATTGTGGTTAAACATTTTCTAGTAATATATAGTACAAAACTACAAACAAACAAACGTAATGTATATCTAAAAGTTGCAATAAACAAAATCAATGAGATTATGGAGTTTAACATGTACAAACCACTAAACAACAAGTTCTGGTCGGTAGTTTATAATTTAGGATTAGGGTTTAGGGTTTACATGATGTATCGTTATTCGTTTTTTCATTCAAGAATCAATTATGAGTTTACCATTTTTTGGAGTGGTATTTGTGGATTTGCCATTTTGGTATTTTCTCTAAAATCTTATGAATTTGTCTTCTTTCAGACTATAAAAATACGATTTAACATACTATAAAAAATCGTAAATTTGAACTTTTCAAATGTTTAAAAATGGCAAATCTATAAAATTTTAGAAAAAATGGCAAAATCCATAAATGCCAGTAAAAAAGATGGCAAAATCTGTAATGATCCTTTATTTAAATAGAGGCCATGATTTCTATGGTATAGTGGAGGCGTTTGTGATGGCAATAGCAGCCGTGGTGGGGACAAAGGTGATGGTTGCGACCACCGTGGAAGTGGTTGTGACGATGATTTTTTTTCTTATCGTAAACTTTAAATGTATAATTATGTTTGTTTGTATGGCTACAATGTATTAGCACTTGCTTGATAAAAGTAAAATGTACTAACACTTGGTATTTGGTAAGGTTTTCGAATTCATTTAGCTTTAGTTTCAGAAGACAGTAACTCTAAAATGCAGTTCAATTTTGTACCAAGTACTATATTCTTATCTCTAAAAAGATTATTTCGAGTATATTTTAAATATGTTCAATTATAATTACATTTTAATAAGGGCAATTCTTATAAATAATACAAAAATAAGTTCTGTTTCCAAATTTAGCACATCATCTCCAAAATTCCAAAAATAACACAAATTTACTATAAAAAATATTCTTAACTTTGGGAGCGATTTAAAACAATGTCAAAATCTCCTAAAACCAAAACCCTAAATACTAAACACAGACCCAAAACTTTTAAATTATAAACTCTTAATTAGTGTTTGTGGTATTTTTGGACTAAAAAATTGGTAGTTGTATTTTTGAAACAAAAAAACTAATGATAATAATTTTGAAACAAAAACTTAGTTTAGTGGTATTTTAGAGTATCTTTCTTGATATTATTATTTTATAATTGTGTCAACTAATGCTATTTTGGGAAGTTTGTGGATTGTGTGCTATAAGTGTCCACAAAACTTGTTTTAGTGCTATTTTATGGTATTTCTCTTTTAATAATTTTAGTATTTAGTGTTTAGTTTTTAGGCAAGTTTAACATTATTTTAAAATGCCTCCCAAAGTTAAGAATAATTTTTTATATTAAATTTATGTTACTTTTGGAACTTTGGAGATGATGTGCTTGATTTGGAAACAAAACTTATTTTTGTGTACATGAGAACTACCCTATTTTAGGGTATCTCTCTTTTAATAAATTTTTTTCTTTACTGAATTTATGAATTATACATAGTTACAATATTAGCTAATTAACATTTTATATAAAATAAGTTATACTACACACAAACGTAGAAAAATAAAAATTATATATATATATATATATATATATATATTTTTTTTTTGCCAACCTCACATTAATTAATAAAGAACTCCTTGATTGGTTGCCCAATTAGGAGGATAAGTGTCTACAAAAGAAACTTCAGAAAATAAAAGTCTAGAAGAACGGGCTAAGCAGTCCGCTTTAACATTAATTAAACGGGGAATAAGAGAGAGCGAGAAGAAGGGGAAAGAGACACGGAGAAAACCAAACTCGTCTAGTAGATTGGAGAAAGCGGGCCAAGCATCAGGGGACTGTATCATCGAGACTAACTCCGAGCAATCTGTTTCAAACGCCTGACAATCTATCCTTCTTGAAAGGATATTCTTCGTAGCCCAAATTAAAGCTTCCATCTCCGAGTGAAGGGGGGAAGGACACCTCCATAGGCACTTTGCACCGAACAGTATCGATTGATCATTTCCTTGAAAACAACACCATCCTAAACCCATAGTTGGATCCGAAGTTTTCCAAGAGCCATCAAACCGACATCTTATCGATTGAACTGGGCATTCCAAAGTTTCTGTAATAGAACTAGTTTCGATCGGATCCACCTGAGCTTCTTCCCACATTAATTTTTCACTCAAAGCAAGATTTAAAATATCTGTGGGTTCAGATTGTAATCCCTTGAATACCTTTTTATTCCTATCTTTCCATATGAACCACAAAATCCAAGCATAACTATATGTTTTTCTCCCCTTTCTAGACTAGATGGAAGTCTCCAATAAAGATAATCTAGATTTGAGAATTCCGAGGTTAGAGGAAAACTACCTGATACCATAGGTATATCGGATAAGTCTCATACTTTCTGAGAATGAATGCACTCAAATAAAGCATGATTTATTGTTTCCTCTGCCATCTCACACCTTTTACAGAGAATATCACATCGAATCCCTCGGTGTGCTAATTTTGAATTAACTGCTAAGGATCCCGAAGCAATTTGCCATAAGAAATGTTATATTTTTGGAAGGGTTTTGACTTTCCAAGCTTGTGCTTGTAGAGCCTTATAATTTGGGCCCCATTCGATCGTTTCTATCATCTCTTTAGCAACCCGATAGCCTGACTTTACTGTATATCTTCGTGATTTTGTATGATGCCAGATAAGCCTATCTGGCTTAGAAACTCGGCTAATAGTCAGTCCCCTAATAAGCTGAATATCCACTGGATCCATATATTCTTGTAAAATGGGAAGGTGCCATTCTTTAGTAACCGGATTAATTAAATGGTTAACCATCAAACTTGGAAGTAATAAATTTCCTCTTCCATTTGCAGGCCTTGGGTTAACATCAGGAATCCAAGGATCTCGCCATACCGATATATTGAAACCCGATCCTAATGACCATCTAGCTCCCACTTCAACTAATCTTTTAGTTGAAAAAATACTCTTCCATCCAAATGATGGAGAATTTGGTTTTCTTGCCTGTAAAGGATGAATATTCCTGGAGTATCTACCTTTTAGCACCCGAGCTACTAAAGAATTCGGATATTGAATTAAGCGCCAGTACTGTTTAGCCAACATGGCATCATTAAAAATGTCTAGGGAATGAAAACCTAAGCCTCCATCTTCTTTATCCTTACACATTTTCTCCCATGCTATCCAATGAATCCCACGATCACGCCCATTGGAACTCCACCAATAATTAGAAATAGCACTTGTTAACTTAGAAGTTAACTCTTGAGGGAGTTTAAAACAAGACATAACATAGGTTGGGAGTGCCAAAGCCACTGATTTGATCATCGTCTCCTTCCCACCTTTCGACAAAAATTTTGCTGACCAGCCATTAATCCGTTCATTAAGTCTTTCCCGGACATAATTAAAGATTTTACTTTTTGAGCCTCCTAAACTCTCTGGTATACCCAAATATGTACCCATGCCACCTTCCTTAGTTATTCCAAGGATGTTTTTAAGTTGATCTCTTTTTTGGTTTGCTACACGCTTACCAAACATAACCGATGATTTACTGAGATTTATCTCTTGTCCTGAAGCTTTACCATAATTCTCAATAATATCCATCACCGTTTTGCATTGCTCTGAATCCGCTTTACAGAAAAAGAGACTATCATCCGCAAAGAGCAGATGTGAAATTGTTGGGCTTCTTTTCGCTATCTTAATTCTGGTCAGCTTTTTTTCTTTTTTCGCCTTGTTAATATTTGCAATCAGTACCTCCGTACATAAAATAAACAAATAAGGCGATAAAGGATCACCTTTCCGTAAACCTCTGCTAGGAATGATATTTCCTCTAGGTTCCCCATTCAATAAAACCTGGTACGAGACCGAGCTAACACTCCACATGATCCAAGAAACCCAATTAGAGTTGAATCCCAACCGAGTCAAAACCGCCTCTAAAAAGTACCATTCTATCATATCATACGCTTTGCTCATATCTGTTTTAATTGCCAAAAAATCTGTTCTACACATTCTATTAGTCCGTAAACCATGAAACATTTCCTGAGCTAATAAGATGTTGTCTGTTATAAGTCTCCCTGAAACGAAAGCCGATTGTGTTTCAGAGACTAGCCGAGGTAAAATGTGTTTAAGCCTGAAGCAAAGAATTTTTGAAATTATCTTGTAGCTAACATTGCAGAGACTTATTGGCCTAATCTCTGCCATCCTTTGTGGCCTTTCCGTCTTTGGAATTAGACAAATATTTGTTTCATTTATTCTCTTATCGAAACTTCCCGTCCGGAAAAAATCTCTGACCAAACCTACCAAATCTTCCTTTAAAGAATGCCAAAACCTTTGATAAAATAATGCTGTCATACCATCTGGGCCTGAAGTCTTTTCTGGATGCATAGAGAATAAAGCTTTCCTAACTTCTGTTTCGGTTACCTCCTTTGTTAGTTCCCTGTTCATACTTTCCGTAATAATTGGAGACACTTCATTTACCATCTCAGCAATTCCATTCGTATTGGAGACCTTAAAAAGTTCTTTAAAAATTTCAAAAACTTCATTTTATTCTTTAAAAATTATATTTCTTTTAAGCATCAACTTTAGTGTATTTTCCCATAAATGATCATTTATACTCTTTCTTTCTCATTTTATAAGATTTATTTTTGGCTAAAAACAATATATTAAGACATATATGTTTTTACAATAATATCATTTAATATTTTAATTTTGAAAAAATTCAACCAATCATGGAAAATACTTCATAATATAAATGATCACTAAATATTAAATTCATTTAAATTTTACATAGAAACTTGTAAAACATATAATAAAATAAAACAAATAAATAAAAACTTTAAACATCTTATTAAATGGCACAGAGGGAATAAGTTAAACACACTTAAAGTACATATAAACTTTCTTATTAATTATTTGTCAATTTATCGAATAAAAATTAATATTTTTTATTGATAGCTCTAACGGGTTTGTTTTGTTAAGTATAAAATACGATAATATAGGATTTGAAGAGTCATATGTAAATATGTTAAAAAATATTTCAAGTAATAATATTCATAACTCCGATTATTTGGTATTGGGGGATCTCATATCAAAATCTAAACTCGTCCCCACGACTTTAAAAAACCCGGGTATTCTTATCACTAAAAGCATCCACATTGGAAAATGTAATACTCCATGTTTCAACTCTGATGAACCAATCAACTGGACCACCATAAAGTGGTTGATCTAGACTCTATGAGTGTTGAAAAATGAATTTTCTCCAAAGTGGTGTTTGATAGAGGATATGAAGGTCGGTTGAAGATGGATTAACATGTGGTAGACACACTATGTATAATTGTGTGAAAGTATATATGAAGAAAGTTTTGTGCCCCTTGCGTGATATGAAAGTAACATCTAAGGCTAGGCTGCTATGGAATTGTAAAGTATTGAAAATAACAACCACGGATTGGCTTGTATAGAGACAAAATCTAAAAGGCGATACTTAAAAGAACAACTTAAATTCTAAGGCTATGCTTGAATGGAGACAAAGTCACAAAGGTGTTAGACGGATTTTAACAATCTTTCATCCAACCGCCTTTATGTTCCGATCGTTGCTTTTAATTATTTATTTTGGCGTTTTAAGAAATAAAAAAAAAAAAAAAGACAAGAAAAATATCCAAAGGCGTTTTCAAACATTTTGAAGATAATAACATCAAACACTATCCTTTAAAAAGCTTAACCCAAGGTGCGCATATCCTTTTTCATGCTTTAGGAGATATGCTGCTAAATGCAAACGTAAATTGTTTTTCTGGTTGCCCAAATCGTGTCATTTGCACAAACATATACGGTCATTTAAAGTACAAGGCCATACTTATGTATGTGCAAGGTGTGCTTTTGCATTGAGCCTGCCATAAGCTACGAACAAAAATCTTACACATATATATACCTTTTACTTGATCATATATGGGTGGTTTACTTAACTAGCACCTAAAGGCTAAAACTAATAAGGGTTGTTACTTTTAGGTAAAATAAAATTGCCAAAACGAAAGTTTAGGTGCTAGTTCGCAGCCCCGGCCCAAAAGTTTTAAATGCCCTAAAGCAGTGTTTTTTTTTACCCTTCATTGTAACACAAAAAATATTTTGGGCCTTCTCAATATTTATTTTTATAAAATTGGCCATTTTTCGTTAATTTTTAATAAGAAAAACGAAAAATGGACTCTCAAATATGATATTTTGGGTCCTTGTAAAATAAATTGGGCCCTTTTGCTTGAGAAAATTTTGGAAAAGTGGTTTTGTCTCATAACTGCAACATGTAACGAAGAGAATACATCACACCAAAGATTCTCAGTACTACATACGTATTCGGAATACATAGATCAAACTCCAAAAAAGACATGTTGATGTTCATTAATCATTAGATATATTATCATATTATATGCATCACACACAAAAAAAAAACATTATTTGCTGCTTTTTTATATAAATAGCTCAAGATAGTATTTGTTTTTTTATTGAACTCTACCAAAAACTATAATTTAATAGACTAATACAAAGGTTATGCACAACCCCATCACCTATCATTCACCCCTAATCGACAAAATTAAAAAAGATTCAATCAAGAAAAATACTAAAAACCTAGAAAGATTTCATCACCATCAGAAATTTCAGTACTCAGATTATTAGTTTATAACTTTTGCTAATACTATACCTCACCATCATGGTCTTCTTCTTCCTTCTTCATCATCTTTTTCTCATAACTTAAGATCTCATAAGAACCCATTGTAGTCTTACTTATGCATCATCCTCCATTAGGCATTGTCTTTAACTCATTCACTGTGGCTCTAATCTGCTCTTGAACCAATTCTAATCTCCTCGAATAAACTTCCAACTCAAGAATCTGCTGTCTCCTCCACCGTTCATCCCCTGCTCCCTTACCACCAAACCCTAAATTCATCGATGGCATTAGCATCGGACTCAACACACCAAGAGCATGAGCACCACCTCCTGGAAACCCACCCATCGCAGCCATCATCATACCCGTCGTACCATTCATCATCTCTTTAATCATAGGCGATACACAATTCTTCACCGTCTCTTCTATCAACCCTCCTAAATTCCTCCCATCACCAAAATCACCAGCAACAGCCACATTCTCATTAAGATTAACAGCATTCGGCACTAGCCCGTCACTCGGAGCAATAACAGGCTTATCCTCATCAATCTTCCCGATCCTCGATCGTGATCGTTTTCTACTAATTGTCACTTTCTTCTCCAAACCGTTTTCAGAATCAACATCCACATTCACAATCGAGACATTGAAACTCGAGCTACCGTTCGTGTTATTTACATGATTGGTTTCTTCGAAATCCATCACATTATTATCCTCAAACCCAATAATTTTCCCAGTTTGATTCCAAATCTTCCTAGAGATATCAAAAGTAGCTTGATCATGAGGACTTTTAAAGAATACTTCTTTACCAGAACTAAACTTACTCATAACATTCCTATACTTCTTCTTCAACCTCCTTAGCTTCTCCACAAGCTGATTCTTATTAAAATCCAATTGAAGTTTCGATTTGATCTGCTCGTAAAACGGCGCCGTATCGGGCGGATGCGAGCTGTTACCACGGTGGCTCGTGATGTAATCGAGAAATCCACGGAGTAGCTCGATCTCATCTTCATCAGTCCATAGTCTCTGGAATAAACGTCGAGAGTCATCAATCGGTGGTTTTTGATGAACGATTTCGGTCATACGGTGCCATTTCTGATCGGAATCTGACGGAATTGAAGATACAGGTACCGCGGATCCGGCGGGAAGAGCGACGGTTACGGTTCCGGAGGTTGATTTCGCCACCGGAGCTGTGGAAATTGCGGAAATCATTGACGGAGAATTCAGATCTTCGTATTCTGGATCAGGATCGTCATCTTCGGCTTCGTTTGGTTCGGGTATAACAACATCTTCGTCGGATTCAGTTTCTCCTCCTCCTCCTCGGCCACCGCCACCGCCGGCGTCTTCTTCTAGATCCGGTGAATCAACGGAGAAATCAGTTTCACGTTGATCAGATGCCATGAAGAAACGCAGCGAGAGAGATATTTTTCGAATTGATCGAATCAGATCCAGAGAGAAGGAATTCGGTTCACGAGGATTGATACGGCTTTGTTTTTGGGTGGTAGGGTATGGAGAATATCGGAGATGAGTAGGGGTAGTTTCGGGATTTTATTTGGTATAATTATGACTAAGGCGTTGCGAATTGCAGGCAAGTGGTCCAGTGTTTGTTTGGTTACCCGTGCTTGGGTTGTTGCGGTTTTAGTTGAAGCGTGATCTGTGATCATGTCTTCAAAGTCAATGGTCTTTACCGCAACCGCAGCGAAACAGAAAAGCGTTTGATAAACGTGATTTTGTGTATGAGGGTTGACGTTTCCAGGGATGTAAGCGTTTCTTTAACGTCCATTTTAGCGGGTCTGATTGGTGACCAGTGTTTACGGCGGTTAAGAATTTTTTAGTGATTATTAAAAAAAACTATTGAAGAGATTGCGATAAAATTAGATAAAAAAAGCGGTTAGAATAAAATAGACGATGAAACAATGATTATTGTTAGTAACAACCATAGTTCAAAATCGGTTTAGGTGGACTAGGCGTCTGTTTAGACGCTCATGAGCCTCTAAACACTAAAAATTGGGTTTACACATTCAAGATCGTAATTCGATAAAATTAGCTGGTTTAGTGCATATTTTCTTTTTCTTAAGTTTAATAATCTTTTAATATAACAATAAAAATAATATATATCCAATACACCAAAAAGGTTAAGAAAAATGGAATGGTTCGTTTGGTTCACATGGCGATTGGTAAAAATAAAAGTACATGCTTTTCCGAAGCGGTTCACAACCGCTTTGTTTCATATTTTAACCTTCTCTTTTTAACTACCTATTTTAATCTTACATTTCAACAGTTCGTTTTATTCCGTCCAATTGGTAACTTAGATGTAATGATTATTGATTGAGAATCAACGTGAATATATATATAGGACAACTTGATAATATATATTTAAATTTGCTGATTTTCTTTTTTTAGTTTCTTTCCTTTTTAAACCAACTGCAACCGCAAACGTTTGTGGGAACGAGCTTTTGAAATCAAAACGATTTCGATCATGGAGTGGTTTCATCGATTGGTACCAACCGCTAGGCAAGTGATAGCGGGAGAACCAATCAACACCTTAATAAGGAGTTAAAATTTCAACCACCTTAAATTAGGCTACCAATGAAAGCCAACTTTTGGTTCAAAAATTGTTTAATAGAAGAAACCAATTCGATTTATTAGTGACTTACCAAAAAAAAAAAATTCGATTTATTAGTGTAGAACTTGGTCTTGTACAGAAAATAGAAAATAAAGATTTTGACAGAAAAGAAAGTATTTACCAGTTCAATTCAAATGAAGAAAAGAAATTACAAAGCATGTCAACAAGACCCGAAATTGAGTTTTTTTTTTTCTTTACCTTCTGTTTTTAAAATGAACAATTTGAAACAGAGATTTATTTTAGTTAAAGCAAGTGCATTTCTTCTTCTACTACTTCTAATTACCATCATGAAGGAGAAGAAGAAGAAGAATGTGGTAATGGAGAAGAGCTTTAGTATAAACGGAACTTCTCCTTTGTGTTCTGGAAAACTTGCTCCGCAATAGCGGCGCCATTCCCGTCTGCTTTCTTGATCTCCAGACTAGATTTCTGGTAAACCCCTGTGCCTCTCAAAGCATCAGCGATGAAGTCATCAAACCCAATGGCTATAGCTGCTTCGGCTTTGGCTCCATAAACCAACCTCTGCTAACAAGTAGAGACATGAGTACTCATTATGATAATGAAATGATTCGAAAGATGGGTTTGTGTTTCGACATTTTACCTTGAGTCTCGAGAGATGGATGGCTCCGAAGCACATGGGACACGGCTCACAAGATGCATAAATCTCGCATTCTGATAACTCGATTTTGTTCAGTTTCTTGCATGCCTGCGAGTTCACAATGGGTTCAAATCATCTTTAGAAAATCGACCACGTTTCAAGATTTCCAGAGCAAAGTGACTGCAACAAATCGTATACTCTTTTTTTACCTCTCTAATGGCGGTGACTTCAGCATGTGCAGTTGGGTCTGTATATTTCAAAACCATATTGTGGCAGCTAGCGACAACCTCATCCTTATGCACAATCACCGCACCAAATGGGCCACCATCACCACACTCAACTCCCTTGTAAGCTTCTTCAACAGCTTGGGTTAAGAATTTATGGTCGCTGTCATGCACAGCTGATCAAACACAAAGTATAAACATAAACCACAACAACTTCTGCAAACACATACAATATTTAACCAACTAAGAATGGTGGAAACAGAAATAAAAAATGGCAATGGCAAAACTACAAAGCCAAAGGTTCCTATAAGCATCACAACTGATCATAAGTCATCACTATAAGTAATTGCATCAAAATGTTAAGGTCTATATACCTTGTTGGTGACCGGAGAATGCAGACGCCACGGAGATGGTACCGTCTTTTGCTTCCACTACACAGTTCAATGATAGAGCTAATCAGATACTCCAAACACAAACCATCAAAGAACAATAGTAAAAAAAGAAAACCAAATCGACACAATTCATATTCTACGCAACAATTATCGCCATTGATCAACAAGAGCTCATAGTTACTCACATCACAAGTTAGTAGACACAAGAAACAGATACAATTACTTATAATACAAGTAAACATGAATCTGATTACACAATCGAAGAAAATCTGAAGAAATAGTCCAAAATCGAAGGAAATTTCTGGATTCCCGATCTGGAAATTGAACAATTGAATCAGCTTAAGAGAAAGAGTCTGATTCGAGATCAAATCCAAAATCGCAAAGATCGATTCCGTTGTATAATTCGAAAACCTAAAAGCTGCCATTAATATGCAAGTAAAAAACAACGAATCTCGAGCAGAAATTTACAAAATCGAAGGAAAATTGATACTCCGATCTCGATCGACGAAAACACAAAATGCGATGAGGATTCGTAATTGATTTTACCTTTAGCTTCTTCCATGACTGAGAACTTGAAGGATGATGATGATGATTCTGGGAAATTCTGGAGAAATCGAAGAAGGTGGTTGTGTGTGGTGTGTGAAGATTGAAGAAGACAAGTGTTTTATAAACAAAATCAGAGAAGTCCAAATTTGAGATTTGAGAGATAGAGACGACACCAGAAGCTGAGGTGTGAGAGATATAAAGAGAGAGAGAGAGAGAGAGAGAGAGATAAATTGTGGAAAGTGAATTTGTGAGGAAGGAACCAAGAAAATTGGGTTTAATACTTAAAAAGGTGTGATTACTTTAAAAACACACTTAAAACATTTTTTAAAAAAATTCAATTTTTTTCTGAATAATCACAATTTTTTGAGAAATCTGTATTTTGAGGATTGTGAATTATCAAAATTTAATTTTTATTTGTTTGATTCGGTTTTCTAGTTATCATAAATGCGATATTTGCAAACGATTGTGTTTGTTGGCGTTTAACAAAAATCACGAAAATTGTTTCGTACCGCTTTGTGCCGTTTGAAATTGTTAAGTATCAAAAACTCTTATCAGCAAGTGTTTGCGACGACATATAGTTAAACATATCTATTAAAATTTATCTAAAATATTTATAAACATTACAAAAATATTTTTTTTTCCAATTCGCGATCCAAGAAATCAAAACTTATAGCCTATGGAACCTCAGTCTTTGGTGGAAACAGTATCAATTGCCCGCTATTATAGAGCTGACGTTCTCATAAGGCAACAACTCCCAACATTTACCATTGCTTGCATGTACAATGGAATCCGGTTATTGCTCTTAGCTCGTGCTCATCTAGTTAAATATTCTACGGTAAAAAAAGAAATATCGAATATTCTCTCTAATACAATTAATTGATTTTAGACGGCTGATATGATTATAGATTTAATTATTATATGAAAAAGGAACAAAAAGTATATGAAGAAAGCTGAAAAATGGCACAATAATAGAATCGGATAAGTCAAATGACTCAAATGGGATCAGGAGCACGTTAGCATTTGGAAGATAAGACTCATCTTCCATAAAAACGTGCAAAAGAGTGTGCAGTAAAAAAGCCATATTACGGTAAATGGGAATATGGAAAATAAGAATCATCTTCTTTTTTTTTTGGCCGTCTTCTTAGTCAAAATTGGAGTTGGTTTCATCGTTTAATTTGTTTATGAAATTTTCTTTTGAATTTAACTATCTTTTCTAAAAAAAATTTGGGTTAGGACATAGAAGAAAAAATAAAACCATTTAAGCAAACAAATATTTGTTTTTTTTTTCATTTACTTTTTAGTTGGCCGGAAGATCCTTTGTGCTAAGAAAATATACATTTAAGAAAAAAGACTATGGCTTTGATTGGTGAACAAAAATAAAGCACTACAAGTGGTACATATTTTATTTTTACCAATCACAAAAACTTTAGCAAAAGCGTTACTAAAAGTTTACTCTAAGCTTTTTTATACAGTTTTCTCGTACAGTTTTTTCTTACAGTTTTGCACTATTCCGGAAAAGCTTACAGCTCCAGTTAACAGCTAAAAAATTTATACAGTTTTTGGTTACCAATTGGATCCTATTATTGAAGTCCGATACACCGGAGATATTAAGCCGGAGAAGAGAACGAAGGAGAGCTCAAATTTAGATTTAACAGAATCTTTATTAACATGTAAAATGTTTGTTACAAAGCTTAACCAAAACTAAAGTATACTTAAGCTTATATATACATTTCTCATAATCATATTGAACCAACATTAAACCATTCATCAGATAACCGAAGTTAACCAATGAACCATTCAAACCATGTATCATAATACGCCCCTCTCAAATCTTTATCTTCTAAGTGTCTGGTTTAGGAAGATAAAGATTTGATAATGACATCTTCTGAAGTAGGTGATGGAATGGACCTGGATGTAATGGTTTGGTGAGAATGTCAGCATGTTGGTTCCCAGTTGGCACATGAAGAGCTTTAAGATTCCCAGCTTTGATTTGATCACGAACTGTATGGCAATCTATCTCTATATGCTTTGTCCTTTCATGAAAAACTGGGTTCATAGCAATGTGTAGAGCTGATTTGTTATCGCAGAAGAGTTTTGCCGGGCAAGTAACTTTGATGTGCAAGTCTTTAAGCAGTTGCTGTAACCAGATGATCTCACAAGTAGCATGAGCAAGGCTGCGATATTCTGACTCTGTACTGCTACGGCTAGCCACAGATTGTTTCTTTGATTTCCATGAGATCAAAGAATGTCCAAGATAAACACAATATCCAGTGACTGATCTGCGTGTATCTCTACAAGTTCCCCAATCCGCATCCGCAAAACCATTCAAGCATAACTCTGAATCAGCTGAATACATTAAACCTTGACCAGGATTAGATTTAATGTACCTTAGAACTTTGTATGCTGCCTGTAGATGAACATCAGAGGGAGCTGAAATGAATTGACTCAGTTGATGGACTGCAAAAGTGATATCAGGTCTTGTTATAGTCAGATAAAGCAGTCGGCCAATGAGTTCTCTGTATGATGTTGGATTAGGTAGCAAAGTTCCCATGTCTTTAACCAAATGAATTGTAGGATCCATGGGAATAGAGCTTGGCTTGCAATTCAGTAGACCTGCATCTTCCAATAGGTTTTGAGCATATTTCCTTTGACAGACAGTAATTCCCTTTGATGATCTTGCTATTTCCAAACCAAGGAAAAATCTTGCAGGGCCGAGATCTTTGATCTTGAATTCTGAACGCAATAAGGACTTCAATTCCTCCACTGTTTCATCATTGTTGCTTGCTATCATAATGTCGTCTACATAGACTAACACCACAATAAAAGAACCTGAAGTCATCTTGACAAACATGGTATTGTCAGCAGGGGATTGTATGTAATTTGCACCCAGCAAAACAGAAGAAAACCTCTTGTACCACTGTCTTGAAGCCTGCTTGAGTCCATATAGTGACTTAAGAAGACGACATACTGGATTAGGTGGTAAAGAACTTCCATTAGGTGCAGTGTATCCTTGAGGTAAGCTCATGAAAATCTCTTCATCTAATTCTCCATGCAGAAAAGCATTAGACACATCCATTTGTGTCAAACTCCACCCTTTTGCAGCTGCTAGACCAAGTAATAGCTTTACACTTGTTAGTTTTGCAACAGGAGAAAAAGTATCTAGATAATCCAGACCCTCCTGTTGTGTGAATCCCTGAGCAACCAGTCTAGCCTTATATCTTTCCACTGTACCATCTGGATTATACTTGATGGTAAAAATCCATTTACAGCCAACCACATTCTTTCCTGGAGGTAAAGATTCAACAACCCAAGTATTATTAAGCTCAAGAGCATGTAGCTCCTCATTAGCAGCTTTTGTCCACTTCTCTGATTTCATGGCCTGTTTAAATGTTTTAGGTTCTGTCTCTAGATTATATGAAAAGATATATGAATTGTATAATGGGGTGAGTTTATCATATGATATAACAGAGGAAATAGGATATGGAGTAGTATGATGTATAGGTGGTGGAGTAGTATTATTTATAGGTGGTAAAGTAGAAATAGATGGAACAAGAGAGCAATGATACTCGGACAAATAACTAGGAGCTTTAGTTGTGCGTTTAGACCTAGCAATAGGAACAGAAGTAGCACCAGTATCATGTGTCTCTGTTATAGGTTCTAATGGAATGGTACTAGACTCTATATGTGTATCAGACGATGATGATGATGCAGGTGTATGAACAGGCTGATTTTCATATAAAGACATAGAATCAACAAAATGCAGTGGTGCAGGTAAAGGAAGAATTGAATTAGGAAACATGTCTACTGATTTGTTTAACAATTCACTAGTCTTAAAGGGAAATTTGTTCTCATGAAAAACTACATTCCTAGATATAGAAACAGAATGAGACTCCAAATCCAGAACTTTGTAACCCTTGTAACCAGAAGGATAACCAATGAACACACAAGGCTTAGCTCTAGGAGAAAACTTATGTCTATCCTGAACATGAGTAGACACATAGCACAAGCATCCAAAATTCTTTAACAATGTATAATCTGGTAGCTTCTTAAGAAGTAATTCATAAGGATACTTACCATTCAATAAAGGTGATGGCATGCGATTTATTAAGTATGTTGCAGTAATGACACAATCACTCTAGTATTGTAAAGGGATATTAGACTGAAAAAGCAAAGATCTTGCCACATTTAACAAATGTTGGTGTTTACGCTCAACAACAGAGTTTTGTTGTGGAGTGTAAGCACATGAAAAATAATGTTGCATGCCATGTTCTTTAACAATATCATGAAAAGCTAGTTCTGGAGCATTGTCAGATCGTATTGCTTTGATTTTAGATTCATATTGAGTAGAAACAAGTTTAAGAAAAATTGGAAAAACAGTAGAAACTTCTCTTTTATTTTTCAACATATAAACCCAAGTAACACGAGTACAATCATCAACCAAAGTAAGAAAATACTTGAAACCTTCTACAGACTCTGTACTAAAAGGACCCCAAACATCTAAATGGACAAGATCAAATGGCTTTAATGACAGATTATTATGTGAAACATATGCTAATCTCTTTTGCTTTGATAAAGGACATATAGGACACTGTAAAACATCAGAAGAAATTGTTTTTAAAGACGGAATGACACTCACAAGCTTCTGTAATGCTCCTGGTGATGGATGACCAAGTCTTTGATGCCAAAGAACACCATCAGACAGCATAGAAGAAGAAGAAATAGAACAAATCGCAGGAATTGATGGAGAGAGGGTTTTATTCTCAGATTCAAGAATGTATAGATTGTTGAAAAGCTTACCCCTCCCAATCATCAAGCCCTGAGAAAGTTCCTGAATAAAGCAACAAGTAGGATAGAAATGTGAAGAACAATACAATGTTTTAGCTAAACAACTAACACTTATCAAATTGAACTTAAAATCTGGAACATGCAACACATTATGTAATATTAATGCATGAGTAATGATTATAGTGCCAGTGTGTGTTATAGGAACCCTAGTACCATTAGGAAGAGTTACAGTAACACTAGACACTGGTTTTAATTCTGTAAACATTGCTAAATCTGAACACACATGGCTAGAAGCTCCACTATCTATTATCCAAGCATCAGGAGATAATAATTTCTGTAAGGATGAAAGAGAATGATTTTGGAAAATGAGATCATTATTCTCATACTTAAGACTAGTAGAAGGAAATGAGACATTACCAGATGTGGATGTAACAGCCATGAAACCATGTTCAGTGATGTTAGCAGTATTTGAAGTAGCTACAGGCTCTGGAACTTGTACTTGAGCCTTGAATTGAGATACCAATTGTTGTATTTGCTGCGGAGAGTAATCTTGTATATTCAGATTGTTACCATCACTAATAATGTGTGGTACATTTTGAGGAATCATCTGCATATACGGATAAGTACCAAACTCAGAATAAGAAGGTGCCTCAGCATACACATTTGCTATAGCATTAGCCTTCTGTAGTTGATCATAAGGAACCATTTGCATCTGCATACGTGGTTGACCTGTAGTCATCCTAGGCTGAAACTGACCTACTGGCATTCTTGGCTGAAACTGATTAGGAGGCCTATAGTTGAATCCAGTAGTAGTGTTGACTTTATAACCTGGAGGATAACCCAAAATCTTGTAACATTTCTGAACCGTATGACCAACCTTGCCACAATGTGAACATATCGGTTTCTGAGTTGGTCTCACTGTATTATAAGCAGCTATATAAGACTCATCACCATCTGCAGGTGCAACAGTCTGAAAAGCAACATTATCCACTCTAGAGATAGGTTTGATAGACTTCTGACGCTCATCTTGAGTAACTATGTTGAAAGCTTCTTCAATAGTAGGTATTGGCTTCAACATTAGTATATGACGCCTAGTCTGTTCATAACTCTCATTCAAACCCATGAGAAACTTAGTAACACGACTACGCTGTTGTAATCGTTCCCATTTAGCAGCAGTATCACACTCACATTTACCACAAGTACATACTGGAAGATCTACATAATTCCTATGTTCTTCCCAAAGAGTAAGCAGTTCTGTATAATAAGCTGAGATATCCATAGAACCCTGTTCAATCTTGCTTAAACGCTGTTCTATATCAAAGACCCTAGGTGCATCATCTTGCTTAAATCTTGATGTTAGATTCTGCCAAATTCCTTCAGCAGTCGAAATAAAAAGCAAGCTCTGTCCTATTTTCTTAGAAACAGAATTCATTAACCAAGTAGCCACAATGTCATTGCATCTAGACCACGCACCATAGTCACGATGATTCTCAGGAGGTTTATAAATCATACCATTGATGAATCCAAGTTTATTTCTCACATTGAGAGCCATCCAAACAGAACGCTTCCAAGAATGAAAATCTGAAGCTGTTGGTAAGTCGATCCGATACTAGCACAAGACCCGCATGATCATTGTGATGCAAATAGTATGGATTCTCATATAGATCCGCTTGAAATCGCGGTGGATCTGAAGAATTCGCCATTGTAGTAGGTGGATGAACAGTAAATCCCAATCTCAGTGTAAGATATGAGAAATACCAAAGAAAAAGTGCGACGAAATTGGGTAAAGAGATCAAGAAATCGTCGACACAGAGGTCAATAAAAGAAATTGAAACAAAATCAGAACGGAAAACGGAAAATGACGCCGGCGAATAGCTCGGAAAACGCAGCAAAGAATTCAAAACAAGAAACAATCAAACAACTCATCTTCGCGAATATAACTTCTCTAGTGATCTCCGATAGTACCGATGAAGACGGAAGACTTATTTGCACTGCTCTGATACCATATTAGTAATGGGCCTAACTCAACACCCAAAAGCTAGCTCAAGGGAGGAGGTTTGCCTCATACTATATATATTGCCCAAGGATTTTATTTCTTTCCGATGTGGGACTCTAACACACCCCCCTCACGCTCAGGACTGGACATCTGAAGCGTGAAGTTTGTGGGACTGGACATCCACGGATGGTAGCCCACTTTCGAGAAAGTTGAACCTTTGCTCTGATACCATATTGAAGTCCGATACACCGGAGATATTAAGCCGGAGAAGAGAACGAAGGAGAGCTCAAATTTAGATTTAACAGAATCTTTATTAACATGTAAAATGTTTGTTACAAAGCTTAACCAAAACTAAAGTATACTTAAGCTTATATATACATTTCTCATAATCATATTAAACCAACATTAAACCATTCATCAGATAACCGAAGTTAACCAATGAACCATTCAAACCATGTATCATAATACCTATGTTAATAATCTAAGACCATCCCCAACTGCATATCCAAGTGTGTATCCAAAGCGAAAGTATCCAAAAATTTAATCACAAATGCCAAAAAAACAATAGACTCGTATCCAACAATAGATTTTTAGTAATGTTTTGGACTCGCGTGACGGTATTTTATTGGTAAAAGGATTTGTATTAGATGGAACATTTGTTTTTCTTCTTTTATTTCACGCGTTTCTCTCTCTTTCTCTCTCGCAAAATGGAGACTCTCCAATCTGACGAGATTCATTAAAATCGGAAGCAATCGTCGGTTTAATTGTGACCTCCGACTCCTTGATCGACCCTGATCATCATCTTCATCGACTCGGGGCACGATCGGCGAATTAAATGATAAGAATAGTACCTTTCACAAAAATTGTAAATTGACAACCATGATATGCAAATTTTGTTTAAGAATTTTACCAAAAAATAAAAAAAATGATATAAGAAAAGGACAAAATATTTTAATAGACGAATACATTGTATGTGTGTTACATGCGATATATAAAAAATAATATAACTATTTTATTTATTCGAAACAATTATTGAACGAAAGAGACGCACGTTACCGGTGTGAGTTGGTCAAATGAATAAACGAAAATAAAATTGAATCGAATGGCCCATTATTGTTGACGCATCAATCGTCTTTCTTTAACAAATAAAAGTAATAATACAATATTTATAATTTTGAAATTGTTATACGTTACAGAGTTGTTGTTGGTATTTAAAAAAAAAAACGTTAGAGCATGATTATTGGTAGTATCTTAGAAATAAATCTTAGGAATATTTAAGTAATATATTTGTAAAAGTGATAGGTAAGAGATAGTATTTTTGGGTTAAGATTTTTATGTGATTAATGGTAGGTTCTTAACATGTGGTTCTTAGAAGAAAAAATATTAATATAAAAATAAAATTTATAATTATAGAAAAATTAATAATTGTTGCAAATTAAAAAAATTAACCCTAATTTGGTTTGAAAACGACATGCAAACATCATAGAACACTAATTTTGATACAATCAATTCCCAATTGTAAAACCCTAATTTTTGACAGATCCATAAACCCTAATTTTTGACAGATGCAGTGACACCTTGCATCAGAGAGAATAAAACACGGGCCAAAACAAAAATTCTTCTTTTGTTTGTTTTTTTAACCAATCACAATGTGACACCTTGCAACATCTTAAGTTAAGAAAAACATTTTTAACTTAGATACAAATCTTAGCAGCTTTAAGATGTTGGTTTGATTATTTTTAATCAACTTTAATCCTAAGATTTGTCTAAGATACTCTAACATTTCAACCGATATTCATGCTCTTACAATGAACGATGGTAAATATTTTCGAGACCTTATGCTTATTATAACCCTTAAATTAGTCAACATTCGTAGACATTACAAGAAGTTTCGTTAAACAGATCAAAGAGCAAAGTTGTTTTAGTTCTTCAGAGACCAGAATCACACAATTTTTTTTTTCTTTTTTTTTTCTTTTTTTAAAACACAAATCACACAATTCACAACAAATGTTCGCGTGTACGGCTTCCACTCTTACCCGATTCTTCCCTCTTGCCTCCTTTCTTTTAAAAGATTGAACCTACAAAGAAAGCACGAATAATCAAGAGTGTGTGAAAAAGCAAGCAAGAGTTTAGCCATCTACAAAAATCATTGTGGTTCTATTTAATTTACTATAAACGTTTAAAAATCTTTACTTTCTACATGTCTTGAGGATTAGTCTTGATTTTACTCTTAAGATTATATGAATGCTCTTGTTTTACCAAAAACCAGATCCTAGTTCCAAGAAAAGTAACCAATCGTGTAACAAAATATTTTATTTACAGGAGTTTTAAAGTGAAAACTTAGGTAGGTTTATATAAAAAATACACCATTCGTTTCACAAAAAGTGTCGTTTTACAGATTTAAAATCTTGTTTTAGAAAGAGTGTCGTATGTGTTTCCAATGCAGTTTATAAGTTTAATTTGTTTTTTATCCCTACTATTTCAGTTTATTAATTAGAAAGAGAGAGTATCGTCTAGAGTATTATTAAAAGGTATAAATATCGTCTAGAGTATTAATAAATGGTATAAATGAAATTTGTTTACTTTTCTTAATTTGTATGAAAAATGCTAGAATGACACTCTTTGTGAAAGAGAGGAAGTTTTATAGAATGACACTTTTTGTGAAAGAGAAGGAGTTGTATGCACTATATAATCAAATTCTACTTTTTCTAAAAATAATGGATAACAATATTTTCAATAAGTTGGTCAAATTGTCGTGTTTTTATGTAACATAGATTTTGCATAACATATAACTTGGAGAATTGCAATGTATAACCAAAATAAATTATAATTCACAATATAACAATTCAAACCTAGAGACTATAATATGCGGTGTATTTATATATACATTTTTGAAGTACAAATATGAAATAAATCCTGGAGTCGGCACTTATTTACAAGAGAATGTCATTGTCATAAATATTTATTTATAATTTAATATTATAAATTATTTTCGAAAATGTCTTTTAGAAACCGTGACTTCGAAATATGGTAACAAATTGATTCTGTTTATAAATTCGATTAATTGCTAATTTCCAAACACTTCTCTACCTAATTTAAACATTAATATATGATTCTTCATTCACTTTTCTATGATCTTATATTTAATTTATTTTGAATATATATAAAATACATATAATTAATAAAATCATATATTTTTCTACATATAATGTGATTCAAAATTTTAAAAACGCACATATATTACTCAACCAATGAAGAAAAAATATGTGTACAATGTCTCACATTGCTTAAAAAATTGGAAAATGGTTCAGAGTCATACTACAAAAAAGACCAAAATGATTCTGAATACAAATGAGCAGGAAGCTTGATTTATCAAGCGTCCAAAATTAAAATTATTATCCGGTTTACTCCGGTTTTTTATTTTTAAAAATTGAATCTTTTAAAAAGTTTCAAAAATATTATAAATATTTAAATTTTATTAAAAGTTAAATATTATAATTATTTGAACTTTTTATAAAGTTAAACTTTATAAAATGTTTTAAATATTTCCAAAACTAAAACTTTTATGAAGTTTCAAATATTTTAAATATTTGAACTTTATAAGAATTTATAAGAATTGTTAAACATTTTAAATATTTATAAATATTTAAACTCTATATATATATATATATATATTAATTGTTACAAATATTATAAACTTTTTATAGAACTTAAATATTATAAATACTCTAAACTTTTTAAATTGACTCGAATTATATGTTTTTTCATTAAAATATTATTAAAAAGAAAATAACTAAATATTGTTAATTTCACATGACGGGGTTATATGGTGGGATGTGTTTGGGTCGATATTAATACGGGGCGGTATACCACGGGTGAATCCTGGAATTTAAAAAATATATATATAATTATATAACCTTGAAAACTAAACAAACCAAACAATATTAACAAAATAAATATAACTTAAAATTTTAAAAATTTAGTTTAAAAAAATCGACCCGCAATGTACCGCGGAGTAAATTTTTTTAATACAAAATAATATCAAAATATTATAATAGTCCATTATTGTAAATGCTTGCCAATATAACACTATATCATTTCTACACCTACAAATTTTTTAAGTCGGTCAATACAAATTAACACATTTAAGTAACAAATACAACAACTCAAAAATAATATTTATATATTTCAACTATATTAATTATAATATAAAATAGTTAAATGAGAAATTATTTTTTATAATATGAATTTAAAAATCAAATAAATTATAAATTATTATATAAAATAAAATTTTGCTCCGCGGGTTAAATCCTAGTTTTCTACAAAAATGACTATTTTCCACAATTACATCCATGTCACACACACATATATCTCCTCTTTCCACTTTATTTTTAATTATTATTTTTCACCCCTTCTCACCACCAAATTGGCTCTTGTTTAAACCATAGCAAAAAAAAAAAAAAAAAAAAACAATTAATAAAACATCTAGTTATGTAACAAAAAAACCCAAGAAAAAAAGTAGAAATTCTTGTAAGTTAAGTATTCAACTGTCCACCACAACAGTTATTAAAGTAACTAGGGTAAAAACCCGCACTCCGCTGCGGGAAAGTTTTTGTAAATGGTTTTTGTTACTAATGATTTTTGCTTAAATTATGATTACGAAATACCAATTTCACAATGAAATTTTATATTTCTGGTTTACACAATGAAAAGTTGTTTTGCTTCTTTTGTAACAAAAACAAGAAAGTATCCAAACTTAAATTAAAACAATAAACAAATATGAAATTAAAAACAAGCCGAAGATATAATAAATTAAGTATATTTTATTAGACATCATTGTTGCAAATGTAAGAAATCACATTGTTTTTTTTCTTTTCTTTTTCTTTTTTGATAAACAGATAAATCACAATATTTGTTACTAACTCTTTTTCGTGTATTTAAGAAAAAGAGACATGATTCAAAATTAGTTTTTACTTTTTGTTTCATTTTAACTTTCTTTTGCAACATATTATCCAAACTTCACTCGCGTACCTAAACTATAAGTATTTTATTCATAAAAAAATTTCATATCCGTGAATTACACTTATTTTAAATAAGCGCCAAATCCGTATCAAATACGGCATAGCATGATAATTCGGTGTTTTTGCAAACAAAGTAATAGGTAGACAAAGAAATTTATACATGCCTTTAAAGTTTAAATAAAGAGGCTTGTTGGAGAGGGATTCCTTGAAGCTTGAAGAATCGGTGATTTTTCCGGCGGTTTATGGTTGTTTTTGGATCTCCTTCCAATGGCAAATCGAGTCAACAACAAACTCCGTCCGCGGTGACCGGCGATGATATACTCTTCTTAATGAGCATTTATATTAAATTAAATAACTCTAAACAATTCATAAATATTGGTTAATATAACTTGGTTTGTGACTTTGTTAAGTATGAAGATCTTAACCCTGTAACTCTCCCTTTTATTGATTTGTAAACTAAGAATAAGATGCCAAATGATTATAAAATAGTATCTATATCTGCAAAGCTTCTCTCCTTACAATCTAGACTCACTCTCAAAACTATCTCATCACGATCGCGATTAATAGAGTCATGTCATCTCTCAATTCTCTACAAACATTATGTGGAAGTCGAAACTAACACAATCAAGATTTGTCTAGGGTTCTATTTTAGGGATACGATAAACGTGAATTCTCAAAGAACAACAGAAACAATTGTAACCAAAGATGGTGTTCTTGATCTTATTTAACGAAAAGAATAGCTTTGATCGTACAAGAGTTTGATCGTAAAAGAAAAAGGTGTTTGTGCTATAAGAGCTTTGTGTAGTGTAAATTCTAGAGCGATATTGCTTATACTTCTGTGAGAGCCTTGAGTCTCTTTATATAGGGATGATAGACCGCCTCTCCAACGATATTCTCGGAAGATTTCCATTTATCTTGAAGTCGGCTAGAATATCGCGGATTAGGATAATTTCCTTATTCTTCGGAGCCTTTGGAAGTTTTCCTGATTTGAGTCGATCCTTCGAGATTCTCCCCTTATCATTTCCGGGTGTTTCGGAAATGATGCCTTGTTCAGAAATGATACTTTGACGGCGAATATTTACTAAGTCCTTACCTCGGGTCACTGATGACTTCTCCTCAGGTAGCTGACGACTTCTCCTCAGGTAGCTGGGAAGAGTCGGCTCAGGTAGCTGAGAAGAGTCGGCTCGGGTACCCAGAGAAGAGTCGGCTCGGGTACCCAGAGAAGAGTCGGCTCGGGTACCCAGAGGAGAGTCGGCTCGGGTACCCAGAGAAGAGTGGGTTCGGGTACCCGAGCTGTCCGGCAGGATGCCCCGAGCTGTCCGGCAGGATGCCCCGAGCTGTCCGGCAGGATGCCCCGAGCTGTCCGGCAGGGTACCCCGAGCTGTCCGGCAGGGTACCCCGAGCTCGTTAACACGTCCTCGGCAGCCTTTGACGTTTGGCTCGGTCTCAGCAGGTGGATGGAATCCGACCCCAACACATTAAGCATAGAGAAGAAGATGGTTCATAATCACAGTATAAAGAAGTTCATGTATCTATAAACCTTCACTCTTATCCAGAGTATTCTTTCTTCTATGTTAACTTTCTACATGTGCCAAGTGCCAACTCAGCTGCCACTTCAGCATTAGCTCATGTTTCACTTTGTTTAGACCTTGTATTTTTCTCTTCTTATGATAGTAAACTTGCTCGAACGTATCAGACTTCTGCTGCCAAAATTTGTGTAACACCATCTCCACTTCTTCCTCTTATTTTGTTGAAGAACTTTGATAAAAACAGAGAGAGGAGAGAGAGACACACAAATTACGAAAACTGAAAACTTTTTTCTTTTATTTACTTGAAAACTTTTTTCAGGAGAAAGAATGACACCATAGTTATAACCATTTTCTACTCGGTTACAAATCACATCAATAATGTAATCTGTAACATTTTTCAACGTAAGCTTCTTCTGGAAAACCTGCATATATGTTGGTGGTTTATAATATAAGATATCCTTACACTAAATGTTCAAAAAATATATAAATTAATTCCAGAATTATTCTTATACTAATTCAGTATCAATATAACACGAGCATAATTTACACCATTGTGCTTCTAATGTAAATGAATACAATATATCAATTAATCAAACCAATCGGAAAAATATAGCTCTCAAATTCTTATATGTTTTGGTCTTCGAGATCAATTTCTTGTCAAAGCTTCGCTTCCTCGTTCTGAAGCTCAGTAGAAATCAGCTTTCCTTCTCTGAAAACATAAGACCCAAAATGACAATAACGAAAAGCATCGAATCAATGAATTGTGAGATGATTCAATCAGCGACTATTTGAACAGATATGAGAAAAATCTCTCGACCTTGTAGGGCTTCTCTAATTTCCCGCCTCTTCTCATAGAGCTTATGCTAATCACCTTCAAATTTTTTTCCTGTCGAGATACTGCTTTCTTAACCCAAATCTCTGATCAATCGAATTTAAGGATTAACCGGATCGAGTTATCCATCTTCGTCTCGTCTTCGTCTTACTCTTTGTTACTTTGTGAGGAATTGAAATGGAGAAAAAGGTGAGGATGTAGATGAGAACACATTTGGTGTTATTGTGTGGATTACAAATCTAAGATTTAAAAAGCCCAAGGTTTTAAAAAAGCAAGATGGGCATGTATAAATTTGAAAGGCCCAAGATGGTGATATAAAAATGATGTGGAGTAAGGGAGGATTTTTACTGGAAGAAAATGATGAGTTGTATTATTGTTATAATTTGATTGGACAAATTTTTTAATGATGTGTCAGGCTGAGAACAGCTGAAAAAGCTGATGTGTCAATACAGGAGAGTTTTAAATTGAATGTAATTTTTTAAATTGATATGTACCTTAAACATTCAATATTAACTGAATTTTCATATAAATATAATTTTATTACTTTTTTCATATAACCATTGTATATGATTAATCCTCATCAATAATGATTGAAACGAAAGTGGAGTTTCAATGTCTATGAATACAATTGCTTTAGTAGCATTTTATATGTGGTGGATTTAGGTTGAAGAACTAATCCCAAGTCCAATTTTATAATATCAAGTCAAAGTAAAAGGCATGACTCAGTAATAATCCAAAGCACCTTTTTGTCAAACTCACAATCCGTAAAACGTTTAGGACTGTACTGGTTTGGATTCCAATTTAATTTAAGTCTCTTGGTTTAGTTGGTTTAGACGGTCGGTTCAATAATGAAGAAAAACAAAGTTTTGGGAAACCGAACTTACTTTCATGGTCTACTATTACCAAACTGCCGCACGAATGATCGTTTTGCCGGAAATCTACTCACACCATCACACATCTGCTACCACTACCGCCGCCATTTCCTCTTTCTCTGCTTCCGAGCGATAACTTTTCTCATTTTCTCTTTCTCTGCTCGGAGTTCGTCTTCTCCGTTCTCTAGACGAACCATTCACTCTCTCGACTCTACGGTGATGATTCAGGTGAGTCTGCACCTCCGCTCTGTATGTTACCATTGAGGTTCTTTGAGGAAATAATCGTACAAATGTTTTCTAAAATATGATACTCATATTTGTCTGAATTTGAGAGACTGTGATTGCTAATAAACTCAAATAAGTTTTACTTTGGAATTTTTTTTTAAGTGGTCTATATATGTATCAGTTCAAAGTTCAAACACATGTATCAATACAGTGCAATTGATTACATTATAGCCATATGTAGAAACAATCATTGATCATATATGGTTCGTTCAATCTCTAATTTGACTTATAGGGTTTTTATTGTGTGTGTCTGATCTGATGTGCTGGTTGTACTGTCTCTTCTTTGCCTATGTAGGTAACTATTGTTTATAAGAAGAAGTGAATAATATAGTAGGGTGGGTAAATCTGGTTTACGACTTGGTTTTGATTGAAGCTGCTCTCCTTATATTTAGATAGAAAGCTGGATATATCTTTCCTTTGTACAGTTATTCTAACTCCTATATATTTACTCTTTATGTTTTGTAGATATTGGAAAAGTTTCCTAAAGATATGCCGTCTTGGAGATAGTGATAAACGGTATCAGTCTTATCCTCTTATTTGTCATACTGTGTGTTATGTTTATCTTTGAAAATTTGCTTTCTATGTAGAAATTGTCATGGATTAACCAAGATATAACCTATAATTGGGGTATAGTGTATAGTTAGTTTTAAGTGTCACTGCCATGTAAAGTTGTAAGTCTTCTTGAATTGTTTATAAGATGATAGAACAACCAATAATTTCTCAATATTTTGATCTCAATACCACACAAAAGTTAGTTCCTTTTAGTCTAAATAACAAACTCATAATCAGCATAAACCAAAGAAAAGCATAAAACAAAGGAGCTATTCAACTTAAAACTATGGAGTTATTCAAACAGAGCTTTTTCTATTGAGAAGCTGAATAAAAAAAAACTATGATTTCAAAAAATGATCATCGTTGAGCCAAAAATGTTTCAGGTGAATGGCACGACTGGTCTAGCAACTCCGGTTCCGTCTTTGGTGTTTCCCTGTTCGTGGAGGAGACAAAGACCAAGGATTGTTAAATCAAGAAAAGATACCTCCAGCTGTGTAGCTGCCTCCTTGTATTGCCTTTTTGACGTCATCACCTTAAGCTGCTCAACCGCAGAGACTGCCATAGCGAGTGTCATTAGTGAGCATATGAATGGTGTACTTGGTAAACTTTAACTAAGTTCATGACATACAATTTGGTTACTACATAAATAATAAAATAAATTCACTAACAGGTTAACCATCAACATCATGTTACGTATTTGACTTTGCCTACCTTGGAACCCCTATTTATATATGGCTTCTTTTGTAATTTTGTTCAATACTCTTTGCTATCATTGTGATTTCAGGATCTTACTCTTCTGTGAAGCCTAAGAGATGTGTTGTTGAGTTAAATGAGATCGCATTCAAGTATGATTCCTCCTCTGCATTGGTCATCTTTGAGTTGGACAAAATGCTTGTAGAGACCAAACGATTACATCTGATCGAAGTTGAGTTATGAAGAGTGATTCATACAATTCATTAAACAAAAATAGTCTCAAAAGCTGATATCTTGACAATACAGATCAACCTATGAGAGACTAACCTCCGCAGCACATGTAGCATCAGTAAGATGAAAACGACGCCATGGATGTTAATCATAAAAAATCGAAACATGCAAGAAAAATTATCAATCAACTCTCATGTGAAAACAAATCTAGAACATTAAGGCGGTTTGGAAGATTGTTTACAAGGATAATAATCCATACTCATTCCAAGCATGAGACGTCTTATTAGTGATCTTGAAAGGACTATTCTCATATAACATAGCCAACTCAATGCTACATCCAGGCCCTCCAATCAACCAAATCACAACAGGAGCATCCTTCTTGTTGCGTGATTCGAAGAAGAAGAAGTCGAACATGGTAACACACACCAAGATAAAAAGTGAACAAACAAAGCCAATAAACACTACTTTGAGATTCCAATTAGTAAAACGTTACCAAAACTCCAATGTTCAAAAATCAAACTAATACACAAACCTACTCAAGAGCTAGCTGGAAATTGTCATTGAACCACAAACAAGTCCATAGCGATTTCTCAAATTTTAAAGTTCTAGAAGTTGCTATAGTCTACCCTAAAAAGCTCTTACTTTATCAAAATCGAGCAGATCCTTGCTCATATCAAGTGATATATAGTGCCACTGAATTGTAACATAGAACTCGAAGGATGTGGAATTTATCACCTGGATTTCTTGTCTAGGTAAACACCATGGGTTTGGGAATGGACGAGGATCAAGCAATCCGAAAGAGGAGACGAGACCTCGAGGTGTGGTGACAGAAATCGCAAATTGAGCTTCCAAATGAGCAATTGATAGCTACAGTTGAAATCCGATGATTTGTTCATCAATCAAAAGGCAAAACCTAGAGAAATTGCAAATTGAGCTTCGGAAAAGCTATTGATGGCTACAGTCGAAACTCGAAATCAGATGATTTGTTCATCGATTAGAACGCAAAACCCAGACCCATCTCGCGAAAACCAAATATTTAAACCACGTTTGGTTTGTGGTTATAAACCAAATTTGTAAAAAGCCCAAAAATAAAAGACTAAAATGGGCATTTAAAAAGCCCAACATATGATATCAGAAAATGATGTGGATTATAGGAGGAATTTTATTGGAGGAAAATTATGAGTTGTATTAATGTTATAATTTGATTGGACAAATTTTTAAATGAGGTGTCAGGCTGACAACAGCTGAAAAAGCTGAGGTGTCAGGCCTGGAGAGACTTTTAGCAATTTTATTGTATTGATATTGAGTAACTATCAATTATGAAAGAAATTTGTATCTTTTTCTGTCAAAATTCAAATTGTCATCATTTTTGGTTTAAAGTCTTTATGTATTTAACACATGACAAAATTTCAGTTCAAAAATTAATATAATCGAAAAATGAGAATCCGATGAAAGAAAGCAATGATCATTTGTAGCGTAGTTTAATCCACTATTTCGGCAAAAGATCTTATAAAGGCGATACAATTTTTTTTTGTTAAAATAAAGGCGATACAATTATTAAACCTTCCATCTCATATTAAGAATCAATTATCGTTTTAAATTTAAAAATGTGTTTCACACGTCGTTTTGAATTTTCAATATATAGATGTTTGGTAAGATTTCTAGTTTTATCTCCATTATATTAATGTATTTATCAATAAAAAATAAATAAAATATTATTAATAAGAGGTAAAATAGAAAATTTGATTATTTTCTTAATATGTGTGAAAAACCTTAAACGGAAGGAGTATAATTTAAAAGCCGAAGACATTTTTAGCAAAAATAATAATTAGCTACACATATAGCATAATACATGATCACATACCGCAAATTTAAAAATGTATAGTTAATTATACAATCAAATGCATTGCAAGCCCACATATACCAATTATATGACAACATGTCAATATCACGATGTACCAATTATGGTGTTTGTATTATAATACATCTAATTTTCTCATGTTACTTAAAATATAATTAAAACATAAAATTTTGTTATTTTTATTTTTATTTATTATTTATTATTTTTTTTGACAGCCATAAAATTTTGTTATTTTAAGCTTTGTATTTAAAAGAAGTGTGAAACTAGTTCCAGTATGTTTATCACTAAGTTTCATGAATATTTTTATGTTAAAATAAATTTTGTGTGATATAGTAACAATATATTTTTTTTATTAAATTATTTACCAAAATAAATAAATAAAAAACGAATTTTTCATTCTCCAACCTTCTAATATTCGCTCATATAACTTGAAATGTTATGTTAAAACACTTCTTATACGTGAATCTTAAGAAAATATATTTTATGGTTCAATTGAAGTTTCAACATAATATTTGTATAAAATTGCAAAAAAAAAAATTATTAAATTTTCTAAAAAATCATTTATCGATTAACCCGTGTATCACATGGTTCTTAATCTAGTAATTAATATTTTTTTGGAGTGTAATTGTATTTTAGGCACTTTGAAGACTTCTTTCAGTTTTTGGTTTGGTTCTGGTTCTTCGGATGTAGGAGTTTAAGGGCTTGACTGGTTTAAACGTAACGGTTGCGACTGCGACAGCGATCGGAAAATAAAACACGGACAAAGGCATAAATCACGTTGATCAGAAAAAAAAGTAGTCGATGGATCTGGGAATCACCGTCGCTAGCTCCGGAGAAGCTGTCGCTGTTATTTCTAGCGACTGATATCCAATCTAAAACCAGTCGCTGCGACCAAAATTGAAAAGGGATCCAGGCTTCTCTCCCTTATCTTCTTCTACTTTTTCTGGTTTTGGTCGCTGTCGCAGCGATTTGGTGCCGAACACGGCCTAAATCTATTCTAGTGTTTGTTTATGTCAGTTAGACAGTTATAGTTTGATTCCTCACAATTCATTCTATTACTAGGATAAGGATCCGTGTATTTTGTTCAGTCCTATGCAGTATGCGTCACTCTTAGTTTCTAGTTTCTATTTTCTACTACCCATTTTAAAATACTATTTTAACATATCAAGCCTCCAAAATGGGTTCCTTCTTGTAGATTAAATTTAGCAACATCTAATCTTGTAGAATCCAAAGAATTCAACATCTAATCTTGTAGATTACATTTAGCAAAATTTAGTCAAATGCAGTAATGTTGCCTTCAAAATTAAAAAATTGAATGTTCAAGACGATAAATCTCAAATGTCCCAAACGCAAGAGGTTGAAGTTTAAAAGAAATGTATTCAAACAAAATCTTAACCACATGTTCTCTAACACTCAAAAGATGATTCAAACCAAGAAAGAACGAGTGTGACAAAGAGAAGCACAAAATCGAGAAGTAATTAGAAGATGTCTAATAGCAAACATGGCCATAAAGAAGGAATGATGCAAAACAAAAACCATATTGCTGCCGCTGTCTTCTTCAACATCTTACTTCTTCTTGGGGTCACCAGCCTTGGTCTACACATACATTGAACAATGAAAAGATTGTTAACAAAAACAAGCACAAAACAAGACAACTGCAAATGTCGATTTCTTGTTAAAATTGGTCTCTTACCTTCTTAACACCACGGATTTTCTTCGCCCTGTTCTTCCTCTCCTTAATCTGTTTCCTTGATTTCTCAATCTTCGTGTCAAGTCCGTTCTGTCAATCACATCAACAATCATCTTATTACGAGATTGCAAGGAATTCAAACTTCTATGAAAAAAGAATCCAAAATCTATGCTCTCAAGTGATAACATCTCTCACAATCATGAACACCACTGTTTCATACCAAATCAGGTAAAACAAAGTACCAAGAGTAAGCTAGACTAAACACCAGACCGGTCAAAAAGTCTAACTAGATAGGAAGGACGTTGTATCAAAGAAGTTAAGAGCAATTACCCTGATTAGTCTGTACTTAGGCTCAAACTTCTTAGCGTTCTCGACTGAATCATAGATCAAACCGTATCCAGAAGATTTACCACCTCCAAAGTGGGTTCTGAATTTGAAACAGAAGATAGCATTCGGGTCCTTAACCTCGTACATCCTCGCCAACTTCTCCTTAAGCTCAGCCTTTAAAAAATAAAATTCCAATCAAAACACAACATCAGAATATACTCAAACAACTAGAAACAATACACAAATCCACAAACTTGGATTGTAATAGACACAAGTAAATGTAAGTAAAAAACATACCTTTGAAACATTGGCTCTTCCAGGATGAAGAACATCAATAACCTACATTAATCGACACAGAATCTGATGATTAATACAAAATCTGCTTTTGCTGATCAAATGCAACATCAAAATGAATCATACAATAGAATCAAAATACTAAATCAAACCTAAAAGTTACAAAATTCAAAATTTCCTATGGCAAAACATCAAAATGCTCTATGAATCTGTTCTTCTAAGATTTTTTCTACCTAAACTATAGTGAAGACGCAACACTGTGAGATTGAAAATGAAACATCAAGATTGGAACTCACGAATTGCTTTCTGGCGAGAAGCCTGTTGGTCATGAAGTTTCTGGTCCTGATAGTGACAGCTTTTTCCGCCATGGCTGCGATTTACTCCGAGATCAGTCTCTGAGCTCCGGTTGTTAAAATCGACGAGTTTCTTTCTCTCGCAGCGGCTTTAGAAGAAGGAGCAGACCAAACCCTAGATTATTTATATATAGCTCTCACTTTCAGATTATTAGGGTTTGTTTATTTTTTCTATTCGTTTGATGGGCCAAATTTGATTGGGCCTTAAAATATCTATACCCAGAGAATTAGTATGTTTCGGGTTTGATATATATAAAGAGTAAAGACAAAACAGACAATAAGCCCCATAGATCTTCATAGTTCAGTTTTGTTTTTTTTTTTTTTTTGGTAAGTAGTTCAGTTTTGTTTTTCCAAGTTTACTTTTCTAATTTTTATAATTATTGACTTCATGAATATTTTGATTGTTCATATTAGGGTTTTTAGTAATAAAACCCCTCAATTAAAGATAAATAGTAAGAAAACTCCTCAAAAATATATTTAGTGGAAAAACCCCTCAACTTTGAATACGTTCATGCAAATTCCTCTCTGTCTACAGTGTCGTAAAAATTGGACGGATTATAGTTCAAATTAAAACGTAACATTTTTCAGAATCTCTCCTAATCGACTTCTATACCACACAAACTTCAGAGAATCTTACTATGATAAATTATGGTTCATCAATTTAGATTTTTCACTTTGAGAACTTTAAAGCTTAGGTTTGAGGATTTATAATCAGATAGAAAAAGATTTTGTTGTTTTTGTTTACAACTCATGTTGTTTAAGTGTATATATGTCGTTTTTCAGTTTCAATCTAACTGTAATCCATCCAATTTTTACGATAATGGAGACGAAGGAGAATTTTCATGAACATATTTAAAGTTGAGGGGTTTTTACACTAAATATATAGTTGAGGGTTTTTTTTACGATTCATCTTTAGTTGAGGGGTTTTATTACTAAAAACTCTTCATATTATACAAAAAAACTTTGATATTTTAACTGATTAACGAACACAATATCACCAAAAACCCTATAATTTATTATACTATAAAATGACCATGATAGTATTGTAATTATTATATTTTAATTATTATTTTGTTTCCAAATTTATAATAATGTAGTCTAAATGTTTATGATAGTATTGTCGATATGTTATTCACATATAAATTTGCATCATACATGCTATAGAGAAAAATATATGTATTTTTTAGTAAAGAGAATAAATTGATCTCAAGGATTTACATAAATAGAATTCAACATTTATAATCTTCTAAAATCTTATATTCTTAAAATTTTTGTTTAAAATTTATATTTTTCTAAAAATATATAAATTCACTGGGTTACATTAGCTAGTAATAAACGTTTAGTGGTAAATGAAAAATGTTCTAAAATAGTAAAAGGCCTTGAATGGCTGCAGTTTGTGTAGCAATTTTTGGATTTTGATTTTGCAAAAACCAAATAATTACCCACTCACAATTTACAAAATTTAGATTTCCTAAAAAAAACGAAAACCGGATTTTAGATTTCCTAAAAAATCACATTGAATTATTTTTAAAATATTTATTTAGTGCATATTTATATTACATATAATTAAAGAAAATTTTAATTAAATAAAAAATGAATTAAGTATACTAAATGAAAATTTAAAGTAGCAAAAACAACACTATGAAAATTTTATTGGTAACAATAATATAATTCAACTTTTAACAGAAAAACCAAAACTTTGAATGTGTTAATGAGTTTTAAAATTAAAGTAAATTTATGTTGGCAAGTGAAAAAAAAAACAGTTACGTACTAGACAGGAAAATAAATTTCAAAATGAATAATTCGTTTCTAAGAATAATATACTATAAAAAGTTTTTATTTATTATTAAATTTTCACATAAAGAAAATTAAAGATTACCAAACACAACTTAAAATTTAATTTAAGACGGAGACATTGTAAGAATCACACTTTTTCTGCAATTATTAAAAAGAAATCTTGAATTTTTTGAAACATAGTAATTCATTCTCTAAGAAAAACAAACCAATGGTCATATTATTCATGAATTTTACAAAGAATGATATTTAAGCAGTTAAAAAAATGATACGTAATTTGTGTAACATATCTGAAGATAAATGCATGCTCTCAAGTGGAACTACAACTCTACGACATAATAAAACCAAAAAAAGAAAACAAGTTTAGAATTTCATTTATTAAATCAAATACTTTTAACCCAAAAACATTGGCAGAAACAACATATTTAAAATTTTGTCGAAATTTGTTTTTTCCCAAGAAGTTTAAGTATGTTTACGCATTAGTTTCTTCACAACTTCCTCTAATTATCTAAATTTTCATTTTCTTTTTTCTTTTTACTTCGATTGATCATGCAAATATGTTTTCATGTGTAGATTTGTAAAGCCAAAAACCATTTACTTCCATTTGGTAGGATGAAAAATTCATATGGATGATTTGCGATGTTATCACCATGTTTGAATGAGATAGAGGGGCATTCATAATAAATGAAAGACATATATTTTCTTAGAGTTTAAATTTATTTGAATAAGGATATGAAATTGTTGTTTTGCATTTTCATACGGATACAAATTCAGTTTCTCAACTAGTTATGTGATTGGTATGATCGTATGATTTTGTAAACAATAAGAACATTATCACCTTTGTCCAGCGAATAAGCAACAATGCATTTTGGTTCAACGAAATAACACAGGAGAAATTTCGTAAATCAAATTAGCTTTTCAGTGGTATGAGGTTGACTTTTGTCAAATTATCTCACTCAACATAATGATACATTCAAAAATTGCAGCTGAAAAGTCCGTAGATAACATAAAAACTATTTTTACATGTATTTATTTGTATTTATTGAAAAACGCAAAATACTAAGACTGCATAAACTCTTCTACTTTAAACTTCAAAAGTAGTGAGTAAAGAGAAATTATATATGTACGTCATAGGCTCATAAAACTATAGGCACGTCCATACAATGGCAATGTATTTACAAACTCAGATGTTGGAAAATTCTTAAGTTATTTTAAATGTGATCATAATCAATTTCTATTTTATTAGACTCATTAATTTTAATTAGTTCTCATCATTGATTTTTTTATGTTAGAGGGTTTGTGTTTGAGCTAAGATGCAATTTTTAATGACGTCACAAGCGTAATTACTACGGTAATCTTATTCCAGAAAACTGCCAAGAAGTAGTTCAACCCAAACAACCAAAAAAGTTGACAAAAATAAAAATATAAAAATAGACTGATAATAATATGTAAATAAAATTATATTTTAAATTGAAACTACAATTAAGAAAATATAAAATGAAATAATGAATAATACCACATACATTATTTATTAAAATTTTTAAATATAATACGATATTATTTTAATCATGTATACTAAAAATTTAAAAAGTATTTAAAGTCATTGTTAGTCACTCTAATTAAGATTTTCTTTTCTGTGAAGCAACAATATCATTTATTAGCAGTTCATAGATAATATTTTCAAAATATCTTATGTTAAATGTTAATACATTGTTCATTAACATCAAGTAAAAATAATGTAATCGAAGATATTTCTCCATTTAAATGTTTTCTACCTTGAAGTTCGTCCATTTCTTTTGGATTTGTAATTTTTTTAATAAAATTGTTTCACTTAACTCTTTTGCTTGTATTTGTTCTTGGGCCTTTTTTTTTTTTTTTGATAACCCAGTATCCAGACCACACAGTGATCTGACTAGTCCACTGGGCCTAAGCCCGCGTCACAGGGATTTTTAAGCCTCCACTTAAGGGCCCCCTGATAAACTGGTGGTCTGGGGCGCCTGAGCAAGTCCGCAGGTAAATTCCCAGGTGGCCACAGGAGTGAGAGAGCGAAACTGCGTCTGGGGAGGATCGATCCCTGGCCTACACCAACAGGGCGATCCTTCCAACCAAACGAGAACCACTCGCCCACCACCATGTGGTTAAGGCCTTTGTTTTCATATTGTAATATAAAGTAGACAAACGTCCAAAGTCACTATCCCATAGAATATAACCCGCCAAATCAATGAGATCATCAAAGACTGCATAAAAGTAACCCTTGAGATCATGTCTGATTGACATCCTATAAATGTCTTTACAGTTTCTTTGATCGGAGTGACATCCTAACTCATTTTTATTACATTTTACGGATCGAAAACCTCATTTTTTGCTCAGTTTGTTGCATGACTCAGCTGTTAAAATGTTGCTTTGTCCATTAATCATCTTTTTTTGTTTCAGTTTGGTAGAATACAATTGATGTTTGTCCACAAATAAAATATGTTGTACCAGAAATATAGGAGGCACATGAAAATTGTCTATCCGAATGAGCGTATTGCCGGTGCCGGTGCCGGCTTAGCTAGGGGAGTTGACAGTGCAACCACCAGGGGCCCACAAACTTTTTTTTTGTAACCATAACCAAAAAAAAAAATCTGCATAGGAATTTTTTTTTTTTTTTTTCAAAAGGGCTCATAAATTTTTGTATTTTTTGTAAACATAACAACAAGTTTTCTTTTTCTTTTTTACTGGGTCAAAATTGGATCTTAATTTACTTTAGCCCAACCCTTCTAAAATTTTTATTGATTTATAGGGCTATGGCTAATTCTTTTTCTGCTTTCTATTACAAAGAAAAGGGTTTACATCAAAAACTATTCTACGAAATTTTTCACCTTCCCACCACATCTCTCGAGTCTCTTTTCCAGCAAGTGATCACAGATCAACACAAAACAATGAATGATTTCGTTTTCGATCTTATACAATAGTCAATTCAGTTCAATTTTCATGTTTTGTTTGAGTTTTGCTCTGTTTTTTCTAAACTAATATTTCATATTTTTAAAATTCACTAATCACTAACAACTGGTCACTAATATCTTTCAAGTTTACATTGTTCATTTGGCATTCTGATAATCAGATTCAATTTCCAAAATTAAGGTGTTATTCTTCTTTTTACTTTGCATCTAAATTGCATCATGACGGGATAAAAACTTCGATGTCAAAAAAGAAAAAAAAAGAAAACAAGATGAATTGTGTGTTCAATCACTACGAGGCTCTTTAGATAAATTTGTGACAAGAGCAAGTGCAAACGAAAATTTAGAATCTGGTGGTATAAATAATGTTTCTCAATCAAATAATCATTTTGATGATGACAATAGTCACTTGAGTGAGCATGATAATGTGGTTAATGCATCAAATGTTGAAAGTTCAAATGTTTGTGAGCATGCTAATCTGGTTAATGCATCTAATGTTGAAAGTTCGAATGTTTGGGAAAACTCAAGTTCTCGTGTTGATATTTTTGATCCTAGGTAGTGGGAAAACCTTGATAATAAAATGAGAGATATGTTAGTTGAAAAAGGGCGTCAAAGAGAAATGAATCTTGTGTTTTCTTTAGATAAAAACAGTAGGCGTTTCTCATGTAATTATTATTCAAGAAAGTTGCGTAATGGGGAAACTAGTGACAGAAATTGGTTGGTTTACTCAAAACATGTGAACAAGGTTTACTGCTTTTGTTGAAAATTGTTTAAATCGAGAAGCTGTTCAAATATGCTTGTAAATAATGGTTATAAAGATTGAAAGCATCTTAGTGAGAGACTTAAAGATCATGAAAAAAATATAGAGCATATGAATAACATGAAAACTTGGAAAGAACTGAAAGTTAGATTTGAAAAGAATCTCACAATTGATAAAGAACTACAACAAGAAGTTGCAAACGTTGGAGGTTAGTCTTAACTAGAATAATTGTTGTTGTGAATCTTCTTGCTAAAAGTAATATAGCTTTTCGTGGAAAAAATGAAAAACTTTACCAAGATAACAATGGTATTTTCTTAGGTAGATGATTGCAGAATTTGATTTGATAATCCAAGATCATACAAGACGCTTTCATAGTCATGAAATTCAATGTCATTATCTTGGTCATAATATTCAGAATGGGTTTATCTCTCTTTTGGCTCATAATGTGATAACATGGGATTTTCGCCCATATTTGTTATTGTTTTCTTATGTTTTAGAAAGTTTTTAGTGTGATTTCAAGGAAAAGAGGAGATATTCAAGTATTTCTGGAGTCAAGAAGGATTTAGGAGTTTTTAAGCAAAATGGACCAAAAGACGAGCAAAACCCATTTCAGAACATATTTAAAAGCTCCAGAAGTAAAGCGTCCGTTGGAGGTCTTCCCGTGAAGCAAATTTGGAGATATTGGACTCTATATAAAGATAGAAGAGTCAAGATTACTATGAGGCAGAATCAACTCAATCCCAGCTGCCAAACAGAAGTTACAACCGATTGAACCTCTAATTCCACACTCTACATCATCATCTCCAGTAACTTCGTCTCTACCATTAAAATTGGTATACGTGTACATAACAAATTCTCCTTTGCATCCTGTATCTAATACATAGTCGCTAATGTACGTAGATAATTACAAACCATGTCGACACTTCCGGGTTAGATTCATAGTTGATTTAATGTCATCTAAAACAGAAATTCTTCTTTCTGTACATACACTTTACCAACAGATGACTGAATTACCTTGGCGGTTCTACGGTCGGTTGAGTATCGGTGACGTCCTCCTCAACATGCCCACTTCTATATTTTTCTACAATCAAATCATTCCACTTGTTGTAATCGTAATCTTCGTCACAACCTTCACTACCGTTTATAGTAGGGTTGAGGGTACAGCCCCTACTATATCCATCGTTGTCATCGTCATCTTGATCGATGTTTTCGTCCCCGTCATGATCCTCATATCCAGCCTCCTCTTTGTTGTCCTTATCCTTTTCATCCTCTAGGTCTTCTTACTCATCTACGTCCTCATTATTTGCATCTACATTTAAAGCCATTACCATGGTTTTTGTTGTGTTTTCACTCCGCGACCCACGGTTAGTTTCAGGATCATGGCCATCCATCGTAGACACACTTTTCACGCCTGCCTTGACGGATGTACTAAAGAACACGAAGAAGTTTACACTAAGATCCCCATCACAAATCAAGAAGAACGTATTAAGGCTCATTTGATTGTCAATGTAGACATGGGAGCGTTTACGTTCTGTCATCATCGACATCTTTCCAGGCATCCAATAACTAATTATAGGATTGCCTTCAATACTTCAAACTGAAAACCTCATATAATATACATGTCAAATCCGTGTACGTCATGTTTTCCTTAATACGCACAAACCGACCAAACCTTCCTTTTAATTGTTCAAATTTTCATTCTTCTTCTTTGAATCTCCACTCACCAACCATAATAAATACAAGAATCTCCATTAACCCTCTGCATCATAAGTTCATCAAAACCCCATTAAATGCAACTGAAAACAATATTTATATCTACATATACAAAAAGAATTTCCAACCACACACTTTATATATAAATATATCCTCATTTAGCATTTCCAACAAAACAAATATGGAAAGTTAAATTTTTCCAAAAATTTGTTATATAAAAAACAATGTTGTTCTGTTTCAAATTATGATTGAAGTGTATGTAATAGCAAAAAATTGATTTTAAAACTTCATTACTTACCATGATCAATGCTTTTCTTACCTTCAAACTTTGTTATACAACAAGATCAAAACCACTCCACTATCACCTTGGATCATATAAATTTGTTTGTTTTTACTTTTGTAAGTTTCTCTCTTAAAAAATAAAAATATTCATTTATACGTATACAATCAGTAAAACAAGAAGTAATGATGAGTTTGCATTAATTAAAGTGGGTAATAGTCCTGTCTAAACTTTTTAGCATTTAAACCCTCGGTCCCAACATATTTAAATTTTTTTTTTCTTTTTGGACTGTACACTCGACGAAAACCAATAAAAATGATGGAACTATAACTAACGGTATACTATACCTAACTAGAACATCTAAGACCACCTCCAATGGAGGATCCTATGCAAGTCTTTATTTAGGATCTTAACTCAAAAATCAAAATAACTAAATCAAAAATCAAGAAATTAGTAAGAACCAAGTCTTAGATAGGATTTATTAGAAAAGTTAAGACTCCCTAACGTGTCAGCTTGTGGTTGGGTGTGGGAAAGTAAGACCAAACAGAAAAAAACAAGGGTGATTTGCAAAAGTGACGCTTTTGGAAGATGAATTTAAATATATAGCACTATAATTGGGGAAATTAAGCAAGTAACAGATGAGGGTGGCGAAATGTCGTCAAACTCCCTCTTAGACGAATCAGCAAGTGCACACGCGCGTGGAAAGTGAATAATGTGGCTCTTGTTTTAAACAAGAGTAGGGGTGTCAAAATGGGTTAATACTCATGGGTTACCCGAACCCGCCCATGATTTTAGTGGGTTTGGGTAGAATTTTTTTACCCATATATATAAATGGGTTTTAGTGGGTTACCCTATTAGGGTTATGGGTTTAATGGGTAAAACCCATTAGGGTCATGGGTTACCCATGGGTTTCATAACCAAAACTAAAAAGTAAAATTTATATATATCTATATTAATATATTATGTAAAATTTATATAAATATATGTAAAATATCTTCTTTTCTTTACAACTATATATGTAAACTATCTAAAATAACTATTAAAGTTTACATTTTACCTAAAAATAAAAGTAAAAAGTAAAATATATGTATAATATCTAGATTTTTTTAATTTATTATTTAAAAACTTTTGTTGGTTTACAATTTTATGTTATTTTTTTGGATTTTTATTATTTATATATTTTATTATACATATATATGGGTACCCATATAACCCATTAAGCCAATGGATTTCTACAATAATGGGTTTGGGTATGTAAATTCAACCCATATAAATATATGGGTCGGGTCAAACCCGTCCATTAAACACTCGAACCCATATGGGTTTGGGTCGGGTCGGGTCGGGTTACCCATTTTGACACCCCTAAACAAGAGTTTTAATACTATCTCTCGTTATAGATAAAATAGTACAGAAAATAGTATGTAATCTGTTTCATCTAAACTCCACCGAAATTGCAGACTAACTGTAATTTATGTGCTAACACGAGCACAAGGTATTAATACCCACATCGAAAACAAATCAACGGCTCATAAGAAATCGTTGGAAGTTGGGAAAATTGCATCGATGGAGAATACGTGATACTTAAAGGAACAAATCGATTATTGTCGTTGGCCATGAGTTCGATGACCATCTTAAACCCTTGATCGCTTCTAGATCTAAGAAATCCATAACTAAATCTTCAATTTACTGGTTTCGAGTTCTCTATTTCATTTCCATGGATCTAAAAAATTAAAAATTCTCAGATTAACTTTGGTGGGAAAGTGAAGATTAATCAGACAGAATTTGGCGAAAGGATTTCACCGGAATTTGCTAGCATTCTCCGACCGACGAAGAATAAAAATAGTCGGAGTTAGGGACTAAGGTTGTTGCGTTGATGGTTGGGTTTGTGGCTAATGGTGTTATTATATAATAGAGTGAGTAAGGTTTCAGTGATCTAATCCATAGTTAACTGTGATCCTTTGATAGTTTTGTTTTTTTTGAGTTGGTGATGTATGTAAGCTTCGTAGGAAAGGAGAGAGAGAGAGAGATAAACCAAAACAAAGAGGAGAGATGAAAAAAAAAAAAAAAAAAAAAAAAGAGGAGAGATGAAAGAAGCACAGTTCACAAAAGGGAAGAAGAAGAACAAGAGCATGCACTTCACACATAGGGTAAACATGTCTTTATTATAGAAAATATAGAGAATATCTCTTTCCTTTTTTTGAAGTGTTAGTTTCTTAATTAATAATTTTTTTTTGGTTATAGAGTCAAATTTCTCAAAAAACAATTCATCCCGTATTTTCATTTTTGTTGTCGTCTCTCTCTCTTTCTTGCTCGTGTTTCGCCGAATGCAAAATTGGAGAACTCTCGTTCGATCTGTTTGACTTGAGAGGAGAAATGCGAAATAGAATTGTCCTTGATCCACTGTGATCATCATCTCCACTGTGATCATCATCTCGACCGACGCTGGTCACCATCTGCGAATTCATTTTATCAAATCGGAGAAGTGGTTTAACCAAATCGGAAAGTTTGATTCACCATTTAACACATGATAACACATAAATCTCTCTATTTTCAAAAACCAAACAAAACTTTATTTTCAAAAACAAATAAATAAATTAAGACTTCCTCATGGGTGACTTACCATTGGACAAAGAATTTGTTAAGACCACCTCATGTTGTTTTAACTTTTAAATTTCCAAATTTTAAAACTAAAAAATTGGTAAGATTATAAATGGATCTTACCATCGGAGGTGCTCTAACTAATTCGTACACGAACACTGTACACCGGTTATTCTTGCAAAAGCATTTTTATCATAAAATGCTCTAATGCTATGTAAGTTCTCCCTGATTTTGACGGATGCTGAAAGCAAAACAAACTCAACAGACCTGCTTCACAAATTATCCTATTATTAATTATGTTATGTATATCAGTGTGGACTGTGTGGTACTAATTGTTTTTGTTAAATAAACTATTTTTAAAAATTATCCTAGTTGTTTTCACGTGATCTATCTACTTGTCAAGGATCATTATTGCAGCTAATTTTTTATGGTCAAAAGTCATTACTGCAGTTTTTGGTAAATTAATACTCCCTCTGTTTTATAAAAAGTGTCATTTTGACTAGGGGTGTCAAAATGGTTAACTCAACTCAACTCAACTCATTACCCAATGAGTTTAGAGTTAAATGAGTTCATGGGTTGACTCAACTCATTTGGCTAAATGAGTTGAGTCAACCCATCAACTCATTTAATTTGATGGGTTAGAAGGTTAAATGGGTTGACTCATTAATCTATTAATGTAATAAATAAATTAATAATTAAAATACAATAATAATAATAATAATAATAATAATAATAATAATAATAATAATCAACGTCACTATTATTTGGCGGGAAAATCACGGATTTACGTTTTTGGCGGGAAAATTTTACATTCTCATTTTTAGCTTAAAATTATAAAAAAAATTTGGCGGGAAAATCACGGATTTACGTTTTTGGTAGGAAAATTACGGATTTACGTTTTTGGCGGGAAAATTTTACATTCTCATTTTTGGCGTAAATTTTAAAAACTTTTGGCGGGAAAATCACGGATTTACGTTTTTGGCGGGAAAATTACGGATTTACGTTTTTGGCGGGAAAATTACATATTTTCGTTTTTGGTTAAAAATTATAAAAAATTTTGGCGGGAAAATTACATATTTTTGTTTTTGGTTAAAAATTATAAAAAATTTTGGCGGGAAAATTGTGGATTTACGTTTTTGGCGGGAAAATTGCGGATTTACGTTTTTGGCGGGAAAATTACATATTTTCGTTTTTGGTTAAAAATTATAAAAAAATTTTGGCGGGAAAATTGCGGATTTACGTTTTTGGCGGGAAAATTGCGGATTTACGTTTTTGGCGGGAAAATCACGAATTTATATTTTGATGGAAAAATTGTGTATTTACATTTTTGGCGGGGAAATTAAGGACTATATTCAATCGGTTTAGAAGTTTTGGTTAGACTCAAATTGAAATCGGTTTAGAGATTTGAATTGGTTTGATTCAATTTAACATAAATTGATGGGTTAAATGGGTAAACCATTGAAACCACTGACCCATTATAACCCAACTCATTTGATCCATCAACCCATTTGACTCAATAACTCATTTGATCCATCAACTCATTTGAGTCAAAATTTTCAACTCATTAGGGTTCATGGGTTGAGTTGAGTTTTGATTGACCCATGAATCTTGACCCATTTTGACACCCCTAATTTTGACACATTTTACACATATTAAAAAATAAGTTAAATATACAAACATATCGTTATTTAATATACCCCTAATTATATCATAATAATTTAAATACAAAGATTTTTAGTTTTGGATAAGGGGCAAATCTAGAAATTAGTTACAAAAGTTGCATTGAAAATATAAAACGACATTCTTTTTGAAACAAAAAATAACTCCAGAACGACACTCTTTGTGAAACGGATAGAGTACGAGAACATTATTGTAGTTTTTGGTAAAATTAAAATGACTGGAGTTTCATTTGTTCACATGTCTCAGATAATCTCCAATAATAGAACTTCTTCTTATAGAGATTTTATTAAAATTTTATTATAATTTTTTCATCATTCAAAATAAAGAGTCTTTTTAGAGGATTTTAATTTTTTCTTCTTCCAATAGTAGAATCCCATTCAGAGTTCTTAGGAATAAATAATTGATATTATAAAATTATTTATTTTAAGTATGAATTATTTTTTTGAAATTTATAATAAATTATATTTTATAAAACCGAAAATATATTGCATGTCATGATATTTTTCATAAGTCTTTAGTTTTTTTTCTTGTTTTTTTTTTAACAATGAGTATGAAGGAGAGATAAATGATAATGTTTTACGTAATCTCATGAAAAAAAAAAAAGAATTAAAGGCACTTACTTAACTTCATTTTTTAATATGTTCAACGAAAGGGCTTTTGGAATACCAAGGAGCCAGAATTTAAGAGGGAAAAAATGTGGCCATTGACCAATAATGTACCTTTTTTTTTTTTTTGTCATCCGAAATTAATTAGAGCTCAAAAGAGCCATTCCTGAGGAATGTTGTTTACATATGTGATATGAGACGGTTCTGTACGAATTTTTCGTGCCAGATTATCCGCTTTTACATTAGCATTACGAAAAATTAAAGATAAAGAGAAGGATGAGAATTCTTCCTTGTCGTTCTGAAATTCTTCTACGTACACAGAAAACGCCGGCCATTCGGTTGGAGAAGACACCATCTTCAGCAGATCAGAACAGTCTGTAAGAAACGCTACTTCTTGATTATCTGCACCAATCATACACTTCATCGCCCAAAGAAGGGCCTCGAATTCTGTATGTAATGGAGATAGACTTCTACGGAGGTTGGCAGCTCCCATGGTTGGCGGCTCTCCGTTTGATGATGTACAAAACCATCCTGTACCGGAGAACTTATCACTTTCTTTCCACGATCCATCCACAAAGCAACGACAACCAGAATAATTCGAATCGAGTGAAGCATCCCCCACTCGAGATCGAGTTACCAATTCCACAGTGCCATTAGTTTCATGATGAAGCTCGATTTGGGCTGACTGCCACAATTGTGCTTTTTTTTTCGCTAACTGTAATACCTCAAACGGATCTTTATCAATATTTTCAAAGACTTTTTCATTCCTTTCTTTCCAAATATACCAGATAATCCATGGAAAGGCTGAAGAATCAAATTCCGAAGGTATTCTCCAAAATAAGTGGTCTAAATTCGCAAAAATAGACTCCGTTGGAAAAATTCTCAATGCCGTAGGAATCTGGGAAAGTGCCCAAACCTGTCGTGCTGGGTGGCACTGAAAGAGTGTATGATTGATTGTTTCCACTGGTTCGCCACACCTGGCACAACCTGTGTCACAATCAATTCCTCTTCTCCGCAAATTTTCTGTAACTGGTACACAATCCGTTAAGATTTGCCACAAAAAATGTCGTATCTTAGGTGGACATTGCACTTGCCAAGAGTGTGCTTTTAATGGTTTGATGTCTGGGCCAATCAAAGATAAATTGGTCTCCAATTTTTCTAACCTTGTGGTATGATATCCCGATTTGTGGTATAATGATGTACCATTTCCGTTTTCTTATATAAAGCATGGATATTAAGAAACATTTATTTAATATATAAAGAAAAATAATTAAGTTAATAAATAAAATTACTAGAAAATTTAAATAATCATAAAATTAAATAAACTAAAACGTGTAAAGCATCTTATATAAAGAAACGGAGAAAATAATAAAATAGAAAACAATGTACTCCTATTAATTATTACTAGATCGAAACCCGCGCTACGCTGCGGGGCAAATTTAAAAAATTTTATTTTTGAAGAAGTTGTTTGACATCAAGTAATTTTTGGAGAACAACATGCATGAGGTAAATTTAACAAGTGGTGTAAGCCGCATGTAGTTTTTGTAAATTAATTTGTTTTAATATAAGTATTTATGATAGACATTTAAAAGATTTGTTGGATTTTGTATTTACCTTTGCTCGTATTTTTAGTTGTCTATATTTTATAATTTCATATATGCATACATAAATAAATAGCTTTATATTTGTATTTGTTTGTTTTATTTTATGTTCTTAATATATGTTTAATTTCTTACAAATGTTAGATTTTTTATATTGTGATATGTAAATATTTTTTCAGCGACTACTATACTTGAAAAACCTTATATTCTTTCTGTTAAATTTATTTAGGGAGACTCACAAAAATGTTTTTCAATACTCCTTTTCAAAAATGCCCCCTTTGGCTGTCTATTTTTAAAAATACCCCTTTTTATGTACAAAATGACTAAATTACCCTTCTTTTAATAAAAGATATCACAAATATATAAGGAAATATAACAAAATTAGGTCCACAAAATACAAAATATTTTTTTGCAGGAAAAGTGATCCCGCAATTTTTCCCGCCAAAATACTTATAAAAACTTGTAAAACCTTTAAAATACCTTGTAAAATTTTCCCGTAAAATTTTTTCCCGCCAAAAAATTTTCCCGCCAAAATTTTTTTTTTTTCGGGAAAAGTGATTCCGCAATTTTTTTGGCGTTAAATTTTTGGCGGGAAAAATTTACAAGGTATTTTAAAGGTTTTTTACAGGGTATTTATAAGGTTTTACAATGTATTTTAAAAGGTTTTACAACGTATTTATAAGGTATTTATAAGATATTATAAGATTTTACAAGCTATTTTATAAGGTTTTACAAGTTATAAGGTTTTACAAGTTTTTTATAAGGTTTTACAAGTTATAAATACCTTATAAAACCTTATAAGTACCTTGTAAAACCTTTTAAAATACATTGTAAAACCTTACAAAACACTTGTAAATACGCTGTAAAATCTTTAAAATACCTTGTAAATTTTTCCCGCCAAAAATTTTCCCGCCAAAAAAATTTCGCCAAAAAAATTGCAAAATTATTTTTCCCGCAAAAAAAATTATTTGGCGGGAAAAATTTTTACGGGAAAATTTTACAAGGTATTTTAAGGGTTTTTACAAGTGTTTTGGCGGGAAAATTGCGGATCACTTTTCCCGCCAAAAAATATTTTGTATTTTGTGGACCCTAATTTTGTTTCAAATAAGGGTAAAATGGTCATTAAAAATTAAAAGAGGGCAAACTTAAAAATGGACTCTCAAATGGGGCATTTTTGAAAAGGGGTATTGAAAAAGGGACATTTTTAACAATTTCTCATTTATTTTTTTTTTTTGTTGAAATGTTAAAAATTTCTCATTTATTTATGGTACTCAAGCATAATTTGAATCATACTAAAAATAATTGATATATCTTTTGTTTCTTTAAATAATTATTTTACAATTAGATCACAATAATTAACTATGCGAAGTTTATTTTGTGTGTATTTTGTTCTTTAAAATTTGAACGCTATAAACATTTTTTAACTTTAAAATAATTTGATTTTTGAATAGATCGGGATAATATTATTAGGGTGGATATTTTAACCGAATTGAACTAAACCAAACCAAACCTGACAAAACAAACTCAAACTGATCCAAACCAAACCATAACTTACATTCAAACCATTTGATTATGTTTCTTCTCAATCCGAACCGATAACCCAATGTATTTATTTATTTAATTAATTAATAATATTATAAATACTAATATGTAATCATTTACCAATGTTACGCTTGGAGCTTTAGATTATTTTTCTTTTCTAATTAATTAAATAAAATTAGATTGATTTAGTTTAATTATCTCTAAAAAAGGGAAAAAAAAATCTCTACCAGATTATGCAATTTCGATAACCAGTCCATCATTTCCGAGAATCCGAAAATCGTTCTTCTCTTTCGCAACCCACACTTTCTCTTTCTCTCTAATCCTACCAAGAAATCATCTTCTTCCATTAGTAAAGAAAAGTGTTCATCTATGTATGTTTGTTTCTTCAATCAATCAAATCATGATGCTTTGAAAATTGGTTTTCCCCAATTAGCATTAATCGGTATGAAGTCAAATCTTCTGTGTCATCATCTGGTATGTTTTGACAATTTCCAAATCAGAAACATGAGATAAATAGAAATGTTTAAATTGTTGATTGATCCTCTTGTCTGATTTTAAATAATTTGGTTGGAGAAGCAGAAGGAATTTGTTTATCATTTTGTGTTGTCTGTTATTGGTTTTGGATAGATTTGGGGATAAATTAAGGAGTTTGGTATAACGGTTTTTTGTAGATCCATTGGAAGATTTGGTTTGGTGTTTAATTTGATACAAGTGGGCAAACTTTTTAGGTTCTCTCCACTCAATAAATTTCATGGCTTGTGTGGGAAACTCTTGGTTTTTATTTGTCAATTATGTGTGTTTCTTAAATATTGAGACATCGATTCGTGGTTGTTGTCTTGAGAGGGAACATAATCTTCTGATCCAAATACTTGAATCTGGTTTTGTAGAAACCTAAAATTTTATACTTTCATTGATTTAATCTCCGATTCTGAGCAATAAGTCTATATTTGAGTTTGGTTTGTTTTTCAACGTCTTGGATTTATAGTGTTTAAGGGATGGAGGCTTATGTTCACGTCCACCTTTTCTTCCTAAAACACATGAAATGGTAGATGATTTCTTCTTTTGATTCAATTGTTTCTTGGAGTGATAAAGACGAAAGCTTCATCGTGAAGAATCCAATGGATTTTTCTAGAGACTTTCTTCCCATATTTTATTATTTTTGAAGCACGAGAATTTCTCAAGTTTCATTCGTCAGTTTGATACATATGTAAGTTTTTCTAAATATTTGTTACTCAAATTCAAAATAGTCTTATATGTCATCTACAACTAAAACAAATTGTGTAGCTAATGTGACTTTCTTTTGAATATTACCGATTGAAACGCCTTTTACAAAGTTTAACCTATGTTTGAATAATATGAATTACTTTGCTCAAAAATTTTTTTAAATAATTTGAAAACGCATATTCATTAAGCACTATATTTGATTTAATTTTTTATGTAAAAAAACGACCTTGCTGAAGAATCAAATAAATCCAAGGTAAAAAAAAAAGCTATAATTACTGGTAGCCAACAAACAACAACAAGTTTTTTTCATATAGTTTCCATTACCACAACGATTGTCTTCATTTATCGATATCTATTTTGTTTTTTCTAATATTCTAAAAAAGTTTTTATTATTTATGAAAAGGAGAATTAGCCCAATATTTCAATGACATCTAAATAATAATAAGCATATTCATTTTAAACTATCAGCCCATGAAATAAGCTTTAAGAAATAAAAGAATGACGTGGAACAAAGGAGTATTATAATTGGCAGAGAATAGCTGAGTTGTATTAATAAAATGTTTTCATTGGATGTTGATTTTAATTAGGTGTCACTCTTAGAACAGCTGAAAAAGCTGATGTGTCAACGTAGGAGAGATCCCTATTGTTTTTATTGTATTGATATACTTAAACACAGTCAAGTCCAAAAGTAAAACTTCAATTATTTTCGTCTCTCTCCTTGCTGCATATTATTTTAAATTTAGATCTATCTAGTTAATTAGTTGTTACCTATTATTATTGATGTTAGGTCAAAATCCGCGCTACGCGATAGATAATTTTTTAAAATTTATTTAATTTGAACAATCAAAACCCAAGCAATATTATTACATCAAAAATAAAAAGAAAGAGGATTTTTTTTGGAAAAGAAACAAGATTTGTTTACAACAAACTAAAAAAAAATACAAGAAATTATAACAATAAACAATATGTTTATAATTATGTTTACTTGTCTAAGAGCTTGACACTTTGCATCTTTGTTCTGCCATTAGAAATACAAACAAGGTTATCCACATAAATTCAAGATATAAGATAACATCAAGAACATGCAAAATAATAAAGTTTATTACATTGACTTTACTATTGGAATCAATCAGTTTGTCGACCATAAGAGACATCAATCTCTCTTGAGAAACTTATTAGATAGAAATAATTAAATACAGACGAAAAAAAAGAAATAATTAAACACAAGTTACGAAAATTCCATGAAAATATAGAAATCTAAAAAGATAGACAAAGTTTGATATTGATTTTTAAAATTAATAGGCTAAGCAATTTATAAACATTGGTTAATAACTTGGTTCGTGACTTAAAATTAGAATTTTCAAAGATAAATAGTTACAGAATGACGATCATACGGTTCTTAGCATTTTAAGGGAGCCTTGGAATCCCATCTTTCTCCTTGTCTGTCTCTGAACTTATATTATCATTAAATGTTTTTAGAATAGAGTAGATCAAGAGTTTGAGACGGCGTGAGATCACCTTCATTCAAAACATAAACCACAAATACATAATTAATTCTCAAATCTTAGCTATGCTGAATTATATACTTTTATAAAATAGATCACTAATAATAACCAATTAATCAATAAATATTTGTGATATTTCCACTAAAATTTACAAACAACAAAAGAGCAAAAATCATAAATAAGTCAAATTGCAATTGCAATTTTCACTTGGCTACACATCTCTATGGTTAGAACATATAATAATTTGACCATTTTTTTCCTTTGTTGATTTCATTTTTGAACAAGAACTAACAAAGCTTTATGCTTTATATGCAAACGATCAAGTGAAGCAAGATACATGTATAAGAGAAAAATAGAGATTCAGGTTTGACCATATATCTTGAAGTAACAAGACAGGATAATCAAACCGAGCAAGTGTGAGATTACAATCCTAAGAATGTAATGTTCTTTACCGAAGTGAATTTTTTCAATTGAAATAAAAAGAAAGCGTAAACCAATTTAGCTATCGTAAACTCTTATGAGTAAAGAATCGTAAGACATTGAAAAAAATAGGAAGAGAAAGGTTACAAACCTAACCTATGACCATACATCTTGAATTAGCAATGAGAAAGAGCAAGTGTAACCTATGATCTAAAACAACTTTAACCCCAAAAGCTTTCAACTTCTCAGCTTCTTCTTTAGACAACCCAATAAATGTATTTATAATATTATTTAATACTATTAATTAATTAAATAGATAAACACATTGGGTTATCGGTTATGGTTTGAATGTAAGTTATGGTTTTGTTTGGGTCGATTTGAGTTTGGTTGGTTTGGTTTGGTTTGATTCGGTTAAAATGGACACCCCTAATAATATTGCCCGATATGATTAGAAAATAAAATTATTAAAATAAAATAAAATTGTTCATAGTATTCAGATTTTAACGAAAAACATACACAAACAAACTTCGACGTAGCTAATTATTATAATCTAATGGTAAAAAAATTATTAAAAAGAAGAAAGGTATATTAAATATTAATACTATGATTCTAATTATGCTTGTGTACCACAAATAATTTTAACAGGCATAATCTAAAGTTTTTGAAGTATAATAATTACTAAAAAATATTAACATTTATCACTATATAAAAATATCATTTGTAAAATGTTAAACATATACAAAAATATAAAATATAGCAAACAAATACAGAGATTAACTATATAGTGCATTTCCTTTGTAAAAGTAAGATATAAAAATTATTTATTAGTGTATTCATATAAAAAATAAAAATATAAAACGAGCAAAGGTAAAATACAATATCCAAAGAAATTTTTAAATTTTTACCATAAAAACTTTTGGTAAAACAAAATGAATTTACAAAAGCTACCCGATCTGTAAACTACTTGTTAAATTCACTTCATGCATGTTGTTCTCTAAAAACCACCTGATGTCGTACAATTTTTTAAAAAATAAAGAGGATTTTTTTCTTTTCTTTTTTTGTAGATATATTGCAGTATAAAGAGTATTATTTGTTTTAATTTGATTAGTTGTCTTCTTTTTTTTTTTTGTAAACCTGATTGGTTGTCTTTTTTAAATGACGTATTTTTGATAAAAAAAACTGATGTGTTATGCCAGAAATGAAAGCTGATGTGGCAAGCTCGAGAGCTAATGTGTATTAATCGAAATGTTTTTATCAGACGATGATTTTAATGAGGTGTTAACCTGAGAAGAGCCCACAATACTGAGGTGTGAGGCCTAAAGAGATTTTACTTTTATTATTGTATTGATTTGTTTAGTATAGTTTTCTTTAAGAGCTTATCGTGAAGTTTAGAAAAATTCTTGTCTACGCCTATTTATACCTCAGCCAATCAGAGCCGTGCCTCAAGCTATAACAAAGAAACCTTTGCCTACGTCCTCAATTTTAAAAAAAAAAATCTTAGAAGCATATTTTTCTACAAGATACATTTAGTTTAATATGCCCAATATTAACAGATCACTTGCATTTATCTAAGTAATAAGAAAATAAAATTAAAGTAGAAAAATATAAAAAGAATAAAGAAACTAAACAGAACAAAGTATTCTAAATTTAGGTTAATGATTATCAAGTTATGCGTTATAGAAATTGTATTGTATATAAAAAAAAAATATTAGATGTTTCATAGTATTTCAAATTTTGATAATAATACAATACATCTTATAACTAAAACTATAATGTATTACTTAATAATCATAAAAAAAGATTGAGTGACTTGGCGATCTTATCTATCGAAAGAAAATTTGTTAGAGAAATTGACTTTAAACATTAGGCTAATGATTTTGTTGGAGAGAAAGAGAGAAGAATTACGTTTTAGAACTAATTTTATGAGTTTCACAAAAAAAAAGGAACTAATTTATGTTTTGGTTTTGACGTACTTTCGTCATATGACAATTTATCTTTGTAGAAGCATCTTTGTTTTGTGAATTGGGGCAAATTTCATTTGACCGCCTCTGGCAACCATTGACCTTGGCACGGCTCTGCAGCCAATTGTCATGTTTAATCACAATTAAACCAAGTCTTTAATTACTACAAAACTTCAAACAAAAGCTAATTTCTTCCTCTTCGATCTCTCAAGCATCATTACATAAACAAATCCTATTCTTGTCATGGCAGAAATAACCGCGGCAGCAGTTCCAACAACTGGATCTTTCCATAAACAAGAAGAGGAGTGGTGTGCGGTTCTGTCTCCTGAGCAGTTTACGGTTCTCAGACTAAAAGGCACAGAGTAAGTGCTTGTCATGGGTTTTTATTTTATTTTTCGCTTTACTTGAGCAGTAAGTAGTGTATCTAAACAGGTTGTTAATGGGTTTAGATTTCTTAAACGAGACGAAGGAGAGTTTACGAAATTGTTCGAGGAAGGGACTTATAGTTGTGCTGGTTGTGCGGCTCCTCTTTATAAATCAACAACTAAGTTCGACTCCGGTTGCGGTTGGCCGGAGTTCTTCGACGCCATCCCCGGTGCTATTAAACAAACTGTAATCACTTGACTCTTCTCTATAGTTTTTGGTGATTTAACATTTATTTGACGTTTTTTTAGTTTGGACCTAACTGATACATTGGCTTAACAACATGAAAAGTACTTTTTGTTGTTTTTGTAACACATGTTTTCGGCTTTTTTAGCGTAAGAATTTTTATAGAACAACCCCCCAATTTTATTGGCCACAACGTCAAAATCCTCTTATGTAAAAAAGAAGAGTTAAGTTGTTTTTGGTGGAACATTAGAAAATTCCAAAACAACATGTGCAGAACAATAAAAAAATGTCGCAGGACATAAACATTGACCTTTATAGGCAATCCACCAAAACCATTTAAACTAATATATATATGAAATATTATAATTAAAATGATTACTAATTCGATGTATTTTTTTTAATTAATGTTTATAGCCAGAAGCAGGTGGAAAAAGAATGGAGATAACATGTGCAGTGTGTGATGGACATCTAGGCCATGTTTTCAAAGGAGAAGGTTATTCTACTCAAACCGATCAACATCACTGCGTTAACAGTGTCTCTCTCAAATTAGCTTCTGCTAATTCCTCTCAATAATCATCACTGATCGGATCAATTTATCTCATGTAATCAAGAATAATAAATATGTGGATGTCGGAATCCGCACAATTTATATCGCAAATTTGGTTTAACTAGGATCAATGCTTCTGTGGATGAGACACTAAATCGAAATAAAATAATGAATATGAATAAAAAGTAGATAAAAATAAGAAAAAGCAAGCGCTTGCTGACTTCGTTAATATGCGTTTAATTACATATAAGAATAGCTAACTAAAACTTGAATTTACATGGTGTTTGGTGGAAAAAGTAGGTAAGAATAAAAATTGTGCACGGGAAGTAAGAAGAAAAGTGTGAAAAATGTTGTGCTCGTCTCCCTCTTCCAACGATCTTAAATGGATCCGAACCCGTATCATAAAGCTGGTCAACGAGTTGACTTCTTGGTCAGGTCCAAAACAATCTTTAATTTCAAAACCGCCAACTAACAATGCAAACGAACTCTTGACTTAACCAACCTGCAAAAGAGAGAGGGAGGAGCAATCAAAGATCACTTAGTGAGGGCAAGCCTCAAGGCTCACGAAGTCGTCATACATAAACACGCTTAGACAATCACAAAGTCTAAACCTAAGACATGCACGCAATCACGTGTCATCGACACACACCCAACAAACAAATGAAACTACGTCCCATCACCGCCATAAAGACGGGTCGGATACAACGTGGAAACCCAAAAAAAAAAAAAAAAAAAAAAAAAAAAAAAAAAAAAAACGTGGAAACCCACACATATCCTCGTGCTATGGATCACATCGTGCCTCTTGCACTTATTCCTGGCACTATTCACTCTTGCTACGGATCACATCGTGCCTTTTGCACTTATTCCTGGCACTTCACACTGGTTTAATAACTAAATCTTCCTATATAGTATGGTTAAAGCTGTTGTCTAGTAATATGACAACATGGAACATTTAGTGTCATAGTTGCTTAACCTTATAGAGTTAAACAGAAAACTCATCTTTAAAAAAAAAATTAAGCTTGACTAGAAGTCTCCAATTTCCAAGTAAATTTTCAAAACGGTTTTCTTTTCCATTACCTTGTCTTTGTAGAAATTTCGGATGCAAAAAATAAACATCTTTGTCTACCAATATAGAGAAGTGTGAACATTAGCATGCCATTTACGGTTTCAAGTGACACGTGGATTATGACCCACCACGATTCTGAGGCGCTCACTTTGCAAAGCTAACTCCGAGCTACAACTTTTCTAACTTCTAAAATTCTCGTACTGTTTTTCTTACACTCTCTTTGGGATTCTTATTCTTAATATGGTATAGGTTTCCTATATTCTTAAGATATGATAGTAAGGTATATTAAGAATAAGATATGATAGTAAGGTATATTTCAAATAACGTAGTGATTTTCAACAGTCTCGCCGGAATTCTTTCGTCTGTTGCAACTTGATTATCTCTCAAACGAAGATTATTTAACTTTAGTATCAGCGAATTGGATAAAACGAAATGAATTGGATTTTCTCCCCAATTTCCAAAATGGTTTTCGGTGAGTAAGAAAAACTTTTCCACTTCCTCTTTCTCTCCTTTTTTTATGTTTCTTATCTCAATAAATATTAATGTTTTTATTTAATTATTTTATATCAATACTTAATGCACAGTTTAATCACAATTGTTGGGTTATAAAATTAAACGATAACCTTTTATTTACATAAGTATTTTTGTTCGATTTTTTTTTGTAGGTATTCAGTGAGAAGTCCCATTAACGTTGACAAAAATTTGAAATAAAATAATTTTTTTGGGTGTTCGGTAAAAAAAAGAGAATATGCATAGAATAGCCAAAATTTTGAAGATAATTAACAAACTAACTATATGCTAGAATAACTTGTCGGGATTATGTCGGAGAGCACACATAATTACGTAATTGTCTTTTGTAACATGTGTTTTTCTAGAATTACATGTGATAGCATAATATATCTCTTTTTATCATGTATTTTTCTTTTACTACACGTTATTTATAAAGAACACATGATATTTCTTGGAAAAAGCATTCTATTAAGTATAATATCTTTTCTTATCATGTTATTTTGTAATAATACACGTTTTTTTATTAAGATCCCATGTGATTTCTTTTTAAAAAAGATGATTTTTTTAGTAATACACGATATTTATTAAGATTAGATTTTTTTAAAAAAAAAAATTCTATCCAGATTAAATTTTTCATAACAAGGTTTTTTCTTAAAAAAAAACACTACATAGCAATGTTTTTTCTTAAAAAATCACTACGTTTTTTAAAATATCATGTCTTTTAGTTAAATATAATATGTAAAATTTAAATGTTACATGCTATTTTGAAAATTCTCACGAAAATGTCTCGCATATCGCTGATTTTGGGGTTTTGTGCAAAAAAACCCTCAAAGTTGCCAATTTTTAAATCTGAACCCACAGATATTTTAAATCATTTTTTGAGTGAAAAATTAATGTGGGAAGAAGCTCAATTGGAACCGATGGAAAATAGCAATATTACGGATTTTATGGAAAGGCAAATCCAATCTATAAATTGTCGGATTGATGGCTCTTGGAAATCTTCGGACCCAACTATGGGTATAGGATGGTGGTGTTTTCAAGGAATTGATCAAACTTTGCTGCTTGGTGCAAAATGCCTTCGGAGATGCCCCTCCTCCCCCCATTCATTCGAAGTTGGAGGCTTTAATTTGGGCTATGAAGAACATCTTTTCAAGAAGGATTGATTGTCAGGCGTTTGATACAGATTGCTCTGAGTTAGTCTTGATGGTACAATCTCCTGAAGAATGGCCCGTATTCTCCAATCTGCTAAATGATTTGGATTTGCTCCGTGTCTCCTTTCCCCTCTTCTCGCTTTCTCTTATTTCTCGTTTATGTAATGTTAAGATGGACTTCTTAGCCCGTTCTTATACATTTTTATTTTCTAATATTACTCTGTCAACGTGGATCCATGGCTATTTTGCAACAAAAATATTTTTCTCTGCTATTTTTTTAATTTCGGTGTTTTATTTTACTATTCATTAATATTATCCTAAAAAAATTATAAATAATACCACATGATTACGTTTTTATGTTTTCAAAACGTGATTTTGCTTTTTGTTTTACATTCAAAATAGTCACTAATTTTTCAGGTTTAGGAAAAATGATTCTACTATATACCATTAATTGTGTTTCTTAAAACTAATACATTCACGTTATTTGGGTAACTTAAGAATTACGTTTGCGATTGTGTTACTTTGTTATTACAACGCCATATATTCTATAAAATGAAAAAGATGTGGTTAATAAACTTTGATTCGTCATTATCCCATATTTCCGAGGGATGACTGAAGCGATTGAATGGGGCTCAAATTGTAAAACTTAACAAGCACAAGCTTGGAAAGTCAAAGCTCCTCCAAAAATAAAATACTTCTTATTGCAAATTGCTTCGGGATCCTTAGCAGTAACTTAAAAATTAGCACATCGATGAATTTGGTGTGATATTACCTGTAAAAGGTGTGAGATGGCAGAGGAAACAATTAATCATGCTTTATTTAAGTGCTCTTATTCTCAAAAAGTCTGGGAATTATCTGAAATACATATGGTATCAGGTAGTTTTCTTCTAAGGTTGGAATTCTCTAATCTAGACAATCTTTATTGGAGGCTACCACCTCCGATAGATAGAGGGGAGAAAACTTACTGTTCTGCTTGGATTTTGTGGTTTATATGGAAAGATAGGAATAGAAAAGTTTTCAAAGGAATACAATCTGAACCCACAGATATTTTAAATCATTCTCTGAGTGAAAAATTAATGTGGGAAGAACCTCAATTGGAACCGATAGAAAATAGCAATATTACGGATTTTATGGAAAGGCCAATCCAATCTATAAAATATCGGATTGATGGCTCTTGGAAATCTTCGGCCCAACTATGAGTATAGGATGGTAGTGTTTTCAAGGAATTGATAAAACTTTGCTGCTTGGTGCAAAATACCTTCGGAGATGCCCCTCTCCCCATTCATTCGGAGTTGGAGGTTTTAATTTGGGCTGTGAAGAACATCTTTTCAAGAAGGATTGATTGTCATGCGTTTGAAACAGAATGTTCTGAGTTAGTCTCGATGGTACAATCTCATGAAGAATGGCCCGCATTCTCCAATCTGCTATATGATTTGGATTTGCTTTGTGACTCCTTTCTCCTCTTCTCGCTTTCTCTTATTTCTCGTTTATGTAATGTTAAAATAGACTGTTTAATCCGTCATTCTAGATTTTTATTTTATGATATTATTTTTTAATAAATGTGTGATTGATAAAAAAAATATATATTTATCAATTTTTCACGTTTAGGAAAAATGACTCTACTATCCTATACTATTATTTGGGGAGTACACTTTATAAGATACCCTTAACTAATCTTCCCTTTTGTAAGAATTTACTTAAGAATGCCATTACAAAAATCTTCTTTTTGAACAAATTTCATTCAATTTATTAAGGATAAACAAGTAAAATACTAATTTATGTCATTTAATTAATTTAATTAAATTATAAAACGAAAATCTGTTATTTTTTTTTTTTAAATGACCAATCAAAATGAACATATAAGATTTGAAATCTAATTTACCATATTAATTTGTTATTAATCATTAAACTTCACCTCTCATCTTTATAGGATTATATTAATATGAAACAAATAAATCATCATATCATCTACATAATAATAAAAAAGTAATTTTTTTCTGCATATGCCAAGATTTGAATTTTTAAAAACGCATATAAATTGTTCAATCTATAAATGAAACAATTAAACGGGTCAAAAATTCAGACTTGAGTAATATATTTCTTTTACACAAAAATAAAGCCAACAAAAATTCTGACTGAGCAACGGGTCAAAATTTGAATATTTATATTCGATTTCATACATTTATTTTTTTGAAATGTATAATTTTATATACTACAATAAAAAATTAAATATTTTAATTTGCAACATTTAAAATAAGTTTTACTTGATATTTTTAGAGAATATCATCAATACTTAATAGTTCAAAAAGTTAAAAATTATAAATACTCTAATTTTATTATTTTTAAAAATATTTATAATAGGTAGCGGGTTAAATATAATATATTATATGATGAAATGAGTTTTGATCTTTATAACTATTTGAAATTTTGAATAGTTATATTTAATTTCATATAATTGGTTTTTTGAAATTCATAATTTTATAAACTACAAAAAAAAATTAAAGATTTTAATTTGGAATATTTTAAAATAGTGTAGAACATTTAAATATGGTTTGACACCTCTAAATATTTGAAAATTTGATTCCGCAAGCAATTTTAGAATTAACGAATAATAGATTGTGCACGCAATATTTTAAAACGAAATATTGAGATTCTAAAATAAAAATATAGACTCCACGCATGAGTTGATTTTGGTATTATTATATACTAAATATAAATTTTGTAATAAATAAAATTCAACCCGTACTTTAGTACGGGTGATGATCTAGTATACCATTATTTGTGTTTCCGAAGTTAATACATTCACGTTATTTGGGTAACCAATCTAAGAATTACGTTTGCGATTGTGGTCAATAAACTTTGATTCGTCATATTCCCATCCGGATAACACATGATTAGTGCTTTAATTAGAGAATAGCACCATAATGCTCATAAATCTTTAAAATAATAATGTTAAACGTTATCTTCAGATTTTTTTAAGAAAAACATATAGTATTGGACGTATTTTTCACATTACACGATATAACAACAAATTTAGATGACACAAACTCGTTTAGTTTAACATCGTTCAGTGTGCACCACATGCGAAGTGTCTCTACATAATATACTAATGTATAATACAGACTGGTCTTGATTTATTATACTTAGCTAAAATACAGAGTCATACAGGCTGGTCTTTGACTTATACTTAATTGTTTAAATTTTTTCTTACATCCAGATAATAAACAAAGTAAGTTATCGAAAACAGTAAAAAAGTATATTATATATTAGATATAATTTTAAACTAGAAATAATGACACTTTTAGACATACGAGTTAATTACAAACATATTAGAGAAGATATATAATTTTTAGACAAATTAATTATTTAAATTTTTTTTTTTGAATCGAATGTAAGATAAGAAAATATAACCAGAACCGGTAGGTTTATGTTTGATAAGAGGTGGACGGCGAAACCGGAGCTGTTAAATATCATCAGAGAAGGCTGGAGTAAAGAAGGCAATACAGGTCAATCGGATATACTTCATCGTATTTCTGAGTGTAGAAAGCTTTTATCACAGTGGAAACGCAGCTCTACTCAAAATTCAAAAGTACGTATAAAGCATTTGCGTAATCAGTTGGATAATGAAGGAATGAAGGTGCATCCTCATCATGGTTTGATGCGTTCTCTTAAATGGGACTTAGCGGAAGCGTATAGAGAAGAAGAACTGTATTGGAAACTTCGAAGTAAAGAAAAGTGGCTAAGCGAAGGTGACCGGAACACTAAATTCTTCCATGGCTCCGTTCAAAGACGAAGAGTTCAGAATCGGATCCTTTCTCTTTTTGATGATAATGAGACAGAACAGTTTGCTGAAGGATCGAAAGGAGAGATTGCTGTGGAGTATTTTCGGAAAATGTTCACAAGCTCTAATCCATCTCTTATTTCTGAAGCTTTAGAAGGAATGATACCAAGGGTTACAGAGAGTATGAATACGGAACTGACTAAGCCGGTTACAAGTGAGGAGATTAAGAAAGCGGTTTTCAGTATTCGTGGCGATAGCACGCCCGGGGCGGATGGTATGTCAGCTCATTTCTATCAAACATATTGGGACATTGTTGGACCACAAGTCATTATTGAGGTTCAGCGATTTTTTCAATCTGGTATTCTACCATCGGAGTGGAATTTTACACAGATTTGCTTGCTCCCAAAAAAGGTTAACCCTTCCCGAATGACTGATCTACGGCCTATAAGTTTGTGCTCAGTAATTTACAAGATTGTCTCGAAGATCTTATGTGCGAGACTTAAATTGTTTCTGCCTAATATCATATCGGCAACTCAAGGAGCTTTTGTCGCCGGAAGACTCATCTCCGATAACATTCTTCTTGCCCACGAAATGGTCCATGCTTTAAGAACAAATCCACATTGTGATGAGGACTTCATAGCCATCAAAACCGACATGTCAAAGGCTTATGATAGAGTGGAATGGAATTTTTTAGAGGAGTTGCTTCTCCGGCTTGGTTTTAATATTCGTTGGGTCCAATGGATAATGAGTTGTGTCCGATCGGTCTCTTATTCGGTTCTCCTTAATGGTTCATCTTATGGTTTCATTAAGCCGGAAAGAGGCATACGTCAAGGCGATCCGCTCTCTCCTTTTTTATTCATCTTATGTGCTGAAGCTGCTCTTGTACATATAATGAATAAGTCGGAAATGGAAGGCCGGTTAACAGGGCTGCGATTAACACCAGATTGTCCTACAATACAACATCTTTTGTTTGCGGACGACAGCTTGTTCTCGTGTCGAGCCACATTCCAGGAGTGTTCAGAGCTTAAACGTTGCCTCTTTCTATACGAAAAAGCGTCAGGACAAATGATTAATTTTACAAAGTCTGCAATTACTTTTGGGAGGAAACTCGATCCTTACATGAAGCAGCTAATTAAGGAATTCACTGGAATTGATCAAGAGGGTGGTACCGGAAAATATTTGGGTCTCCCGGAGTGTTTTAGTGGATCTAAGAGTGCACTTCTAGGCTACATAAGCGATCGTTTGAAATCAAGATTAAGTGGTTGGTATGAGAAAACGTTATCCGTGGGAGGAAAGGAAGTGCTCATAAAATCTGTGGCGTTGGCATTACCGGTTTATGCTATGTCCTGTTTTAGATTGACGAAATTCCAATGTCAAAAACTTACGAGTGCTATGTCAAGCTTTTGGTGGAATGCAAGTGAAGACAAGCATAAGATGCATTGGGTTTCTTGGGATAAAATCTGTAAGTCTAAGGCAAAAGGTGGCTTGGGTTTTAGGGATATTGGTCGTTTTAATCAAGCTCTTCTTGCGAAACAAGCTTGGCGTCTTCTTGATGATCCGCAGTCTCTTATTTCCAGAGTGTACAAGGCTAAGTACTATGCAAATAAAAGCTTCCTAGATGCGAAAATTGGGTATAGACCTTCTTATGCATGGCGTAGCATATTATTTGGTAGAGAACTGCTTGAAAGAGGACTCATGAAGACTATAGGGGATGGTCAAAATACTAATGTTTGGGTGGATAAATGGATTTTAGATACATTCCCAAGGAGACCGGTTAACAAGGAGCTAATGATGGATTTAAACCTTAAGGTGTCATCTTTAATAACAGCTCAGGGAGAATGGAATGTTACAAGGCTTAATGAACTCTTTCCTCCTTGTGATGTTACTCACATTAGATCCTTTCCGCCTGAAGTTAGTTTAGCCGATAAAAGTGTTTGGGCCTACACAAAAGATGGAAACTATTCTGTGAAGAGTGGTAACTGGGTGCTCACGAGGGAAGCTGAACTAATGGAGGTCATCCCTGCAGATTTGCAAGTCGCCAACAAGACTAAAGAAAGGGTATGGAAGGTTGCTACAGCTCCAAAGATCAGAATTTTCTTACGGCGAGTTTTATCGGGTGCCCTTGCGATTGCTGAATGCTTGAGGCGACACGGTCTTAATATTAATCCAGTGTGTCAGCTCTGTACTGGATCAAATGAAACAATATCTCATGTTTTGTTTGATTGTCATTTGGCTCATAATGTCTGGAGTATCACGGGCTTGCCTTTGTGGTCACATGGATCGTCTATTTCCATTACTGAACGGGTTGATCATCTCTTGAATTTAATGGAGAAGCAAGATATAGATAAAGAGTTGCGAGAGGCTATTCCTTGGTTGTTATGGGAGATTTGGAAGGCCAGGAACTCTGCTCTTTATGCGGCGAAGACTAACTCTCCACATTTTGTTGTTGCTACAGCTTTGGAAGAAGCAAACGAGTGGTTACAGCAAAATATTCACTCCCAACAAGGCGGTGTTCTAAGGAACCAGAGACAAATGGTAGGTGAGAAGTTATGGACTAAACCTGCGTATGGGAAAATTAAATGCAACATTCATACTTCTTGGATTAAGGACTCATGTCATGTTGGAGGAGCTTGGATTGCACGGAATCACGTGGGGGATGCAATTTTCCATGCGCGGGATGCTTTTATACCAATGTTTAATCGTCTCGCTGCGGAGCTCCATGGTATACTTTGGTGTTTGCGTGGTTTAAACGATATCCAGATCGTTGCGTGTGAACTATGGTCCGATTGTGGTGCAGCTATCGATGCTTTACGTAGACCAGAAGTCTATCCTAAATACCGTTCTCAGCTGATAAAGATACAACAGGTAATACGGGTGATGCGGGAGGTTAGTTTTCACCTCTCTTCACCGAAAGCCAATTCTTTGGCTAGGGATATTGCTTGTAGTGTTACTCGAGAAGGACGGTTTACATCTTATTTAGCGCGAGGTGGTCCGGCTTGGCTCCACAACCGGATTGAGGATGAGCGGCGAGGTCGACGTTGATTGGTTTTCTCTTGCTCTGTTTTTCTTTTTAAGTTGCTCTGTTTTGATTTCTCTCTGTTGTTGCAAACTTCTTCTTTGATTTTATAATAAGATGACAAAAAAAAAGAATCGAATGTAAAATTATATTCAAATAAAAAATAAACGTTTTTATAATAAAGTGTCGTGAATTTGAAAAGAAGATTGAAAAAAAAAACGTTGAGAGAGCTAAAAAAACTGCATACTTTAACACCGAGAAAAGAGTTATAATTGATACGTCTCGTCGTATAGCTTATCTCCCATTAAACAGATTTTATAAAACCGGTTTAAAAGCAGCCGAACCGGTCCAAATTACGATCGTTTAAAATTCAAAACTCAACCAATTCACAATTAAATTTCGGGCGAGTATTCTACATAGACAGGCCATCCCAAAACCGCTTTCAAAAGTTCAAGAACAGGTGTTTATAAATCTTGATTGACTATGAACCGACAAAATCGAAATATTTACTAATCAGATTCCGATCAATTCCGACTTCCGTTTGATGAGATGTCAGTGGCATTGGATCCGTATGAACGAGAGCTTTCTAACAAGGTGTAGATCAAGTTCTAAGTCTTCCTGAAACGAAATCCACCATTAAGGAGCTTGAAACTCACTTCTATAGAGAAAATTAAAGAAGGAAGAAGAAGAAATTACCACACTCTCCCAACAAGGCTGAAAATAACACACAATTAGTAAACTAATAAGGAGAAGCTCGATCAACCTAAGCCACAGCAAAATCATTCACAAGTTGCCGAAAAATATTCAAATAGGAGATGGTGAAGATTGGACTCGAAAACTCACCAAAAATCTCAAATTGATAAGAAAATCGGCTTCTAAATCTTTGGGGCTTCCAAACGTATATATATACGGGGTACTAGGTGTTAAGAGACGAAGATTCGAATTGCCAAAAACAATCCCTCAGAAATCGGAAAGGATAAAAACGATTTCCACTTTTTTTTCACATTTTTGCACTTCAGTCCCCAGACTTTTCTCTATTTACAGATTCTGTCCCAGACTTTTGAATTGCTCAGAAATTCTCCAGAAATCATACAGTTTCAAAACTATTAATTTAACCCAAAATTTGATTTTTTTTTTAATTACGGGCGTTACACCTAAAATATAGTTTAATCATAATTGTTGGGTTATAAAACTGAACGATAACTGTTCATTTACAGAAGCATTTTTGTCCGATTTTCTCTTTATAAATATATAGTGAGAAGTCCCATTGACATTGACAAAAATTTGAGAGAAAATAATTTTTTTTTGTGTTCAGTAAAAATTACTATAAATAATACCACATGTTTACTGTTTTTACGTTTTCAAAACGTGATTTTGCTTTTTGTTTTACCTTCAAAATTAAATATTCATCAATTAAAACCTTCAGAAAATATTTCATGGATTACGGACGAATAGAATATGTAAAACGGAATTCTTGGCAATTAAAACAAATATGAGCAAAGCACATGATAGGATAAAATGGAAGTTTTTAGAAGCGGTTATGACACGTTTGGGTTTCAATTCAAATTAGATATCTTGGATTATGTGGAATGTTAGTTAGGTTTCGTATCAGGTTTTATTGAACGGGAACCTAGAGGACTTATAATTCCCAAAAGAGGTTTACGGCAAGGTGATCCCTTATCCTCTTATTTGTTTATTTTATGTACAGAAGTCCTGATTGCTAATATTAAAAAAGCATAACGAGAGAAGAGGCTGACTGGAATAAAAATAGCAAAAAGGAGTCCTCCTATATCACATTTGCTTTTTGCGGATGATAGTCTATTTTTCTGTAAAGCAGATGTGGAGCAATGTAAAACGGTAATGGATATTATTGGAAACTATGGTAAAACTTCAGGGAAAGAAATAAATTTTTGGTCGTGTTTGGTCATCGTGTACCAAACCAAAAAATTAAAAGAGGAACTGAAAAATTTTCTTGGAATTTCAAAGGAAGGTGGAACGGGTACCTATTTGGGTATACCAGAGAGCCTTAGGGGCTCAAAAAGTAATATTTTCAACTACGTCCAGGAAAGACTTAATGAACGGATTAATGGCTGGTCAGCTAAATATCTGTCAAAAGGTGGAAAAGAGACAATGAATAAGTCTGTTGCTTTGGCTCTTCCAACCTATGTTATTTCTTGTTTTAAACTCCCCCAAGAGTTAACATCTAAGTTAACAAGTGCAATCTCTAATTATTGGTGGAGTTCCAATGGGAGAGACCGAGGGATCCATTGGATTGCTTGGGAGAAATTATGTATGGATAAAGAAAAAGGAGGTTTGAGCTTTCACTTTCTAGACACTTTTAATGATGCCTTGCTGGCTAAACAGTACTGGCGATTAATCCAATTTCCGAACTCCTTAGTAGCTCGAGTACTAAAAGGTAGATATTTCAGGAATATTCATCCTCTACAAGCAAAAAAAAAATTCTCCATCTTTTGGATGGAAGAGTATTTTTTTGACCAAAAAGACTGGTTAAAGTGGGAGCAAGATGGTCCCTAGGTTCAGGCTACAACTTATCAGTCTAGCGAGATCCTTGGATTCCAGATGATAATCTACGCCCTTCAAATGGAAGGGGAAAATTATTACATCCAAATCTGATGGTTAACCATTTAATTAATCCGATTACTAAAGAATGACACATTCCTATTCTACAAGAATTTATGAATCCAATAGATATTCAATTAATTCGAGGAATGACTATTAGTCAAGTACATAAGCCAGATAGGTTTATTTGGCATCATACAAATTCAGGAAGATATACAGGAAAATTAGGCTATCGGCTTGCCCGAGGGATGACTGAAGCGATTGAATGGGGCCCAAATTGTAAAACTTTACAAGGACAAGCTTGGAAAGTCAAAGCTCCTCCAAAAATAAAACACTTCTTATTGCAAATTGCTTCGGAATCCTTAGCAGTAACTTCAAAGTTAGCACATCGAGGGATTCGGTGTGATATTACCTGTAAAAGGTGTGAGATGGCAGAGGAAACAATTAATCATATTTTATTTAAGTGCTCTTATTCTCAAAAAGTCGGGGAATTATCTCAAATACCTATGGTATCATGTAGTTTTCCTCTAAGGTCGGAATTCTCTAATCTAGACTATCTTTATTGGAGGCTACCACCTCCTATAGATGGAGGGGAGAAAACTTAGTGTTATGCTTGGATTTTGTGGTTTATATGGAAAGATAGGAATAGAAAAGTTTTCAAAGGAATACAATCTGAACCCACAGATATTTTAAATCATTTTTTGAGTGAAAAATTAATGTGGGAAGAAGCTCAATTGGAACCGATGGAAAATAGCAATATTACGGATTTTATGGAAAGGCAAATCCAATCTATAAATTGTCGGATTGATGGCTCTTGGAAATCTTCGGACCCAACTATGGGTATAGGATGGTGGTGTTTTCAAGGAATTGATCAAACTTTGCTGCTTGGTGCAAAATGCCTTCGGAGATGCCCCTCCTCCCCCCATTCATTCGAAGTTGGAGGCTTTAATTTGGGCTATGAAGAACATCTTTTCAAGAAGGATTGATTGTCAGGCGTTTGATACAGATTGCTCTGAGTTAGTCTTGATGGTACAATCTCCTGAAGAATGGCCCGTATTCTCCAATCTGCTAAATGATTTGGATTTGCTCCGTGTCTCCTTTCCCCTCTTCTCGCTTTCTCTTATTTCTCGTTTATGTAATGTTAAGATGGACTTCTTAGCCCGTTCTTATACATTTTTATTTTCTAATATTACTCTGTCAACGTGGATCCATGGCTATTTTGCAACAAAAATATTTTTCTCTGCTATTTTTTTAATTTCGGTGTTTTATTTTACTATTCATTAATATTATCCTAAAAAAATTATAAATAATACCACATGATTACGTTTTTATGTTTTCAAAACGTGATTTTGCTTTTTGTTTTACATTCAAAATAGTCACTAATTTTTCAGGTTTAGGAAAAATGATTCTACTATATACCATTAATTGTGTTTCTTAAAATTAATACATTCACGTTATTTGGGTAACTTAAGAATTACGTTTGCGATTGTGTTACTTTGTTATTACAACGCCATATATTCTATAAAATGAAAAAGATGTGGTTAATAAACTTTGATTCGTCATTATCCCATATTTCCGAGGGATGACTGAAGCGATTGAATGGGGCTCAAATTGTAAAACTTAACAAGCACAAGCTTGGAAAGTCAAAGCTCCTCCAAAAATAAAATACTTCTTATTGCAAATTGCTTCGGGATCCTTAGCAGTAACTTAAAAATTAGCACATCGATGAATTTGGTGTGATATTACCTGTAAAAGGTGTGAGATGGCAGAGGAAACAATTAATCATGCTTTATTTAAGTGCTCTTATTCTCAAAAAGTCTGGGAATTATCTGAAATACATATGGTATCAGGTAGTTTTCTTCTAAGGTTGGAATTCTCTAATCTAGACAATCTTTATTGGAGGCTACCACCTCCGATAGATAGAGGGGAGAAAACTTACTGTTCTGCTTGGATTTTGTGGTTTATATAAAAAGATAGGAATAGAAAAGTTTTCAAAGGAATACAATCTGAACCCACAGATATTTTAAATCATTCTCTGAGTGAAAAATTAATGTGGGAAGAACCTCAATTGGAACCGATAGAAAATAGCAATATTACGGATTTTATGGAAAGGCCAATCCAATCTATAAAATATCGGATTGATGGCTCTTGGAAATCTTCGGCCCAACTATGAGTATAGGATGGTAGTGTTTTCAAGGAATTGATAAAACTTTGCTGCTTGGTGCAAAATACCTTCGGAGATGCCCCTCTCCCCATTCATTCGGAGTTGGAGGTTTTAATTTGGGCTGTGAAGAACATCTTTTCAAGAAGGATTGATTGTCATGCGTTTGAAACAGAATGTTCTGTTCTGAGTTAGTCTCGATGGTACAATCTCATGAAGAATGGCCCGCATTCTCCAATCTGCTATATGATTTGGATTTGCTTTGTGACTCCTTTCTCCTCTTCTCGCTTTCTCTTATTTCTCGTTTATGTAATGTTAAAATAGACTGTTTAATCCGTCATTCTAGATTTTTATTTTATGATATTATTTTTTAATAAATGTGTGATTGATAAAAAAAATATATATTCATCAATTTTTCACGTTTAGGAAAAATGACTCTACTATATACCATTATTTGTGTTTCCGAAGTTAATACATTCACGTTATTTGGGTAACCAATCTAAGAATTACGTTTGCGATTGTGGTCAATAAACTTTGATTCGTCATATTCCCATCCGGATAACACATGATTAGTGCTTTAATTAGAGAATAGCACCATAATGCTCATAAATCTTTAAAATAATAATGTTAAACGTTATCTTCAGATTTTTTTAAGAAAAACATATAGTATTGGACGTATTTTTCACATTACACGATATAACAACAAATTTAGATGACACAAACTCGTTTAGTTTAACATCGTTCAGTGTGCACCACATGCGAAGTGTCTCTACATAATATACTAATGTATAATACAGACTGGTCTTGATTTATTATACTTAGCTAAAATACAGAGTTATACAGGCTGGTCTTGAATAAGCGGTTTCAAATAAAAAATAAACGTTTTTAGACAAATTAATTATTTAAATTTTTTTTTTGAATCGAATGTAAAATTATATTCAAATAAAAAATAAACGTTTTTATAATAAAGTGTCGTGAATTTGAAAAGAAGATTGAAAAAAAAAACGTTGAGAGAGCTAAAAAACTGCATAATTTAACACCGAGAAAAGAGTTATAATTGATACGTCTCGTCGTATAGCTTATCTCCCATTAAACAGATTTTATAAAACCGGTTTAAAAGCAGCCGAACCGGTCCAAATTACGATCGTTTAAAATTCAAAACTCAACCAATTCACAATTAAATTTCGGGCGAGTATTCTACATAGACAGGCCATCCCAAAACCGCTTTCAAAAGTTCAAGAACAGGTGTTTATAAATCTTGATTGACTATGAACCGACAAAATCAAAATATTTACTAATCAGATTCCGATCAATTCCGACTTCCGTTTGATGAGATGTCAGTGGCATTGGATCCGTATGAACGAGAGCTTTCTAACAAGGTGTAGATCAAGTTCTAAGTCTTCCTGAAACGAAATCCACCATTAAGGAGCTTGAAACTCACTTCTATAGAGAAAATTAAAGAAGGAAGAAGAAGAAATTACCACACTCTCCCAACAAAGCTGAAAATAACACACAATTAGTAAACTAATAAGGAGAAGCTCGATCAACCTAAGCCACAGCAAAATCATTCACAAGTTGCCGAAAAATATTCAAATAGGAGATGGTGAAGATTGGACTCGAAAACTCACCAAAAATCTCAAATTGATAAGAAAATCGGCTTCTAAATCTTTGGGGCTTCCAAACGTATATATATACGGGGTACTAGGTGTTAAGAGACGAAGATTCGAATTGCCAAAAACAATCCCTCAGAAATCGGAAAGGATAAAAACGATTTCCACTTTTTTTTCACATTTTTGCACTTCAGTCCCCAGACTTTTCTCTATTTACAGATTCTGTCCCAGACTTTTGAATTGCTCAGAAATTCTCCAGAAATCATACAGTTTCAAAACTATTAATTTAACCCAAAATTTGATTTTTTTTTTAATTACGGGCGTTACACCTAAAATATAGTTTAATCATAATTGTTGGGTTATAAAACTGAACGATAACTGTTCATTTACAGAAGCATTTTTGTCCGATTTTCTCTTTATAAATATATAGTGAGAAGTCCCATTGACATTGACAAAAATTTGAGAGAAAATAATTTTTTTTTGTGTTCAGTAAAAATTACTATAAATAATACCACATGTTTACTGTTTTTACGTTTTCAAAACGTGATTTTGCTTTTTGTTTTACCTTCAAAATTAAATATTCATCAATTAAAACCTTCAGAAAATGTTTCATGGATTACGGACGAATAGAATATGTAAAACGGAATTCTTGGCAATTAAAACAAATATGAGCAAAGCACATGATAGGATAAAATGGAAGTTTTTAGAAGCGGTTATGACACGTTTGGGTTTCAATTCAAATTAGATATCTTGGATTATGTGGAATGTTAGTTAGGTTTCGTATCAGGTTTTATTGAACGGGGAACCTAGAGGACTTATAATTCCCAAAAGAGGTTTACGGCAAGGTGATCCCTTATCCTCTTATTTGTTTATTTTATGTACAGAAGTCCTGATTGCTAATATTAAAAAAGCATAACGAGAGAAGAGGCTGACTGGAATAAAAATAGCAAAAAGGAGTCCTCCTATATCACATTTGCTTTTTGCGGATGATAGTCTATTTTTCTGTAAAGCAGATGTGGAGCAATGTAAAACGGTAATGGATATTATTGGAAACTATGGTAAAACTTCAGGGCAAGAAATAAATTTTTGGTCGTGTTTGGTCATCGTGTACCAAACCAAAAAATTAAAAGAGGAACTGAAAAATTTTCTTGGAATTTCAAAGGAAGGTGGAACGGGTACCTATTTGGGTATACCAGAGAGCCTCAGGGGCTCAAAAAGTAATATTTTCAACTACGTCCAGGAAAGACTTAATGAACGGATTAATGGCTGGTCAGCTAAATATCTGTCAAAAGGTGGAAAAGAGACAATGAATAAGTCTGTTGCTTTGGCTCTTCCAACCTATGTTATGTCTTGTTTTAAACTCCCCCAAGAGTTAACATCTAAGTTAACAAGTGCAATCTCTAATTATTGGTGGAGTTCCAATGGGAGAGACCGAGGGATCCATTGGATTGCTTGGGAGAAATTATGTATGGATAAAGAAAAAGGAGGTTTGAGCTTTCACTTTCTAGACACTTTTAATGATGCCTTGCTGGCTAAACAGTACTGGCGATTAATCCAATTTCCGAACTCCTTAGTAGCTCGAGTACTAAAAGGTAGATATTTCAGGAATATTCATCCTCTACAAGCAAAAAAAAAATTCTCCATCTTTTGGATGGAAGAGTATTTTTTTGACCAAAAAGACTGGTTAAAGTGGGAGCAAGATGGTCCCTAGGTTCAGGCTACAACTTATCAGTCTAGCGAGATCCTTGGATTCCAGATGATAATCTATGCCCTTCAAATGGAAGGGGAAAATTATTACATCCAAATCTGATGGTTAACCATTTAATTAATCCGATTACTAAAGAATGACACATTCCTATTCTACAAGAATTTATGGATCCAATAGATATTCAATTAATTCGAGGAATGACTATTAGTCAAGTACATAAGCCAGATAGGTTTATTTGGCATCATACAAATTCAGGAAGATATACAGGAAAATTAGGCTATCGGCTTGCCCGAGGGATGACTGAAGCGATTGAATGGGGCCCAAATTGTAAAACTTTACAAGGACAAGCTTGGAAAGTCAAATCTCCTCCAAAAATAAAACACTTCTTATTGCAAATTGCTTCGGGATCCTTAGCAGTAACTTCAAAGTTAGCACATCGAGGGATTCGGTGTGATATTACCTGTAAAAGGTGTGAGATGGCAGAGGAAACAATTAATCATATTTTATTTAAGTGCTCTTATTCTCAAAAAGTCGGGGAATTATCTCAAATACCTATGGTATCATGTAGTTTTCCTCTAAGGTCGGAATTCTCTAATCTAGACTATCTTTATTGGAGGCTACCACCTCCTATAGATGGAGGGGAGAAAACTTAGTGTTATGCTTGGATTTTGTGGTTTATATGGAAAGATAGGAATAGAAAGGTTTTCAAAGGAATACAATCTGAACCCACAGATATTTTAAATCATTTTTTGAGTGAAAAATTAATGTGGGAAGAAGCTCAATTGGAACCGATGGAAAATAGCAATATTACGGATTTTATGGAAAGGCAAATCCAATCTATAAATTGTCGGATTGATGGCTCTTGGAAATCTTCGGACCCAACTATGGGTATAGGATGGTGGTGGTTTCAAGGAATTGATCAAACTTTGCTGCTTGGTGCAAAATGCCTTCGAAGATGCCCCTCCTCCCCCCATTCATTCGAAGTTGGAGGCTTTAATTTGGGCTATGAAGAACATCTTTTCAAGAAGGATTGATTGTCAGGCGTTTGAAACAGATTGCTCTGAGTTAGTCTCGATGGTACAATCTCCTGAAGAATGGCCCGTATTCTCCAATCTGCTAAATGATTTGGATTTGCTCCGTGTCTCCTTTCCCCTCTTCTCGCTTTCTCTTATTTCTCGTTTATGTAATGTTAAGATGGACTTCTTAGCCCGTTCTTATACATTTTTATTTTCTAATATTACTTTTTAATTAATGTGTGATTAACAATATATATATATATATATATTCATCAATTTTTCACGTTTAGGAAAAATAACTCTACCATATACCATTATTTGTGTTTCTGAAGTTAATACATTCACGTTATTTGGGTAACCAATCTAAGAATTACGTTTGCGATTGTGGTTAATAAACTTTGATTCGTCATATTCCCATCTGGATAACACATGATTAGTGCTTTAATTAGAGAATAGCACCATAATGCTCATAAATCTTTAAAATAATAATGTTAAATGTTATCTTCAGAATTAAAAAAAAAATCATATAGTATTGGACGTGTTTTTCACATTACACGATATAATAACATTATTATTGCAAGATGACACCAACTCGTTAACTTCAACGTCGTGCAGTGTGCACCACATGCGAAAGTGTCTCTATATAATATACTAATCTATAATACAGACTGGTCTTGATTTATTATACTTAGCTAAAATACAGAGTTATACAGGCTGGTCTTGAATAAGCGGTTTCAACTGTTTATGAAGAGTTACAATAAAAAGACGCAACTGTAGAAAACATTCAGAATATAATTTATAAAAAAAACATTACCATAAAATATATATTTTAATTTATAAAAAATTAATGAAAGGTTTCGATAAAAAGACGAAAACGTTCAAAAATGCAAAAGGCATTTATTGAGATTGCTATTATATATAGATTAAAACAGTCTCATTTAGAAAAGATTGTATAAAATCAAAAATTATTTTTATAAAGAGATACATTTTACAAAATATTTTTATACTAACTTTAAAAATAAATCATCCCGCGGTGTATCGCGGGTTAAAATCTAGTTTAGTGGTACAAACAAAACTAGTTTAAAGGTTTACAAATTACCTAAATCAAAGATTTGTAACGAGATTATTATTTTGAAACTCAATTTATTCTTTACACAAATTAACCATTTAAAGTTTTTTTAATTGAATGTTAAATTATATTCAAATGAAAAATAAACGTTTTTATATCAAAATGTCGTAAATTTGAAAAGATGATTGAAAAAAGTAACCGTTGAGAGAGCTAAAAAAGACTGTGTAATTTAACCCCAAAAAAGAGTCTAACTTGTTTATCTATCCACCCCATAATGAGAGCTCTCGAGTGTAGTTCATCGTCTAAGTCTAATCCATTCCGTTTCCTCCAAATCATGTGTGCATAATCCACCATGTGTTAGTCGTTGCACGTTCGTTAATGCTTGAAGACATTGCTTTTTCTACTGGTATACACATGAGATGTGCATATTTTACTAAAGTTTGATATGATTCGCAAATGAAGCATACAATTTGATAGTACTTCAAATTTTAACATGATCTCGCATCAAGTTGATACTAGTAAGTCGATTGAAAGAGATAATTCATTGTACCTTCTCTTTTTCTCGTTGGAGATCTCTAGAGAATCAAATCAGAGTCATAATACTTCTCCAAAATCTCCTAAGTTTTACTAACTAAAATACCTAACTCCATTCTCGCATGAATTCTTTCTTCCGTTGTAACTTGATTACCTCTCAAACAAAAATTATTTAACCTTATTATTAGAGAATCAGAGAAAACAAAATGAATTAGGTTTTCTCCCCCAATTTCCAGAACTTTTTTCGGTGAAGAAGAAAAACTTTTCCACTTTCTCTTTCTCTTGTTTTTCCTTCGTTTCATTTTTTTAATTTAATTCTTTTATATGAACACATAGAAATGCATAGTTTTAATGACAACTGTTGGGTTATGAAACTGAACGACAACTGTTCATTTACAAAGGCATTTCTGTCCGATTTTCTGCTTGGTATTATCTTTGAAGCTATTATCTTTGAAGGAGTCTTCCTTCTTCCTTAGCTTTCTCCTCCTATATATAAAGTTATCACGACTGCTTTTGATTTTTTTCTTATTAAATGTTTAATGTCTTTAATTGTTTGATATACTTTGACAAAAAAACAAATTGTTTGTTATATCTTTCACCTAAAAGAATCCGAATTTCAGTAACAATTAAGTAACTAATGTTGAAAATAAATTATGCTTTTATACACATAAATATTTTGCCAAGAAAAGCATGCCATACCATTTTTCACACCAATATTTCAGAAAGATAGGAATGGATGATAAGGCTACTCATATATTCAAAAATACAAATGTATGATTATCGAACAAGAAAATATAATTTATGGGTTTTATAACAATAATAAGAACTTTTTTTTTTAGTTTCGTTTTATTTTAAAAACAACTAGACCTAAAGCGATTAAATTTTCATGATATATAATTATATTAATCTTGATCCAGTCAAAAATACTTATGCTTCACCACCACAATGTTTCGGATATAAAAACAAATAAACGAGTCTAAGATATGAATTTCCTTCTACAATAATTGGTTGATTATTTGGATTTATATAAAAGAGAAGTGTTATTTCACAACAAATTAAAACATATATAAACGGACAACCGCACTCGAAAGTGGTCGACGTCTGAGCGATTTCAAGATCTTAACCGTAGGACTAAAAGTTTTTGTAAATATACAATATAATAGTTATGCCAAAATATCTAACATAAAGAAGTTTTTGTAAATATACAATATAATAGTTATGCCAAAATATCTAACATAAAGAAGTTTTTGTAAATATACAATATAATAGTTATGCCAAAATATCTAACATAAAGAAGTTTTTTTTGTGACCCAAATAGCTAGAAACAACACACATGTCTTTTGATGTGAATAAAGTAATAACAAAGGTCTAGATATTTATTCGCTTGTTTGAAGCTACATTGAAAGATGTAGGGGCATTGAAGATGCAACTCATCAGTGCACTTAGGACCTACGCCCACCCCATATAAAGAAGAATAGAAATAAAGAAGAAAGTTCCAAAACTATAATAGATTTTTCAACTTCTTTGGTTCTATAGAAGAAGAAATTCAAATTTAGGAGGAGAAAGCTAAGGAAGAAGGAAGGCTATTCTGTGAAAAGTCTTATTGAATTTGACATACGGTGAAAGGAAAAAAAATTGTTGTGTTATGTGAAAATTACTATAAATAATACCACCTGTTTACGTTTTTACTTATTTTAATACGTGTTTTCGTTTTTTTTTTTACCTTCAAAATATTCATCAAATTTTCACCTTTAAAAATTGATTCTACTATATATATATTACTAATATGTTAAAATTAATCAAATAAAACATAAAATGATTAATCTACTAAAACTAGATTTTCAGTGTTTTTATCGAATTTAATTCATACATGTTATTCGCTATTTATTCAATATATGTTATGTCCATTATTTTTTGGAATGAAAACAAAGAAAAAATTATTTAAAATTTGACAAAAAAAAGTAATTGTGTTTCTGCAAAACAAAATACATTCACGTTATTTGGGTAACCAATCTAAGAATTACGTTTGCGATTGTGTAACTAAGTTATTACAACGACACATACCACTCTTATCATATACTCATTGCTCACATCTCACCTCATACTCGTGTACTCTCAGACGCAAACTCTTTCGAGTTCTGAGTACTCCTTACCACTCTCACTCTTAGGCCACAAAGTCTCTCGATCTATCGGTATCACACTTATACCACTCTTACCCTGGATCATACAATCTTACGAGCTCTACGTATCATACACATACCACTCATATCATATACTCATTGCTCACATCTCACCTCATACTCCTCTACTCTCAGACGCAAACTCTTTCAAGTTCTGAGTACCCCTTACCACTCTCACTCTTAGGCCACAAAGTCTCTCGATCTATCGGTATCACACTCATACCACTCTTACTCTAGACCATACAATCTTACGAGTTCTATGTATCATACTCATACCACTCTCACTCTGCGTCGTACAATCTTATGCGCTTTAGGTATCATATTCGTAACTAAGTTATTACAACGACCAGGGGCGGATCTATATAGGTTTATATGGGGGCAGTTGCCACCCCTAAAATTTTGAAATCTCTTAAGAGTTTTAAGGAAATAATTTAATTGCCCCCCATAGAAAATCTCTTTTGCACCCCCTTAAAATTTTTGTTCTCCAATTAATCAAATTCATGTTAACTAAAAAAGGTAAATGAAAATTACTTATCTCTTTTCCCCTTTAATTTAGTTAAATTGGTACAAATTTAAATCCAAATATAAATAACAACCTAAACTCATGCATTCACCATAATATTTATTTCCCTTTTGTATCAACTCAAAAATCAATGATTAAAAATTTTGGTCTCTTGGGACTTGGGTGGTTCATAATTATAGTAATTAATATTTTATGTATTGTTTTCAAAATATTTGAGTTTTCAAGCAAACAATACAATAAAAATCTTAGTACAAAATTTCATAAATTTAAATTTTACATTTTGATTTATTTTAGTTTATGTTTATGTAAATTTTAAATCAAACTAAATATGTTAACCAAAATTTCTAACTTTTAAATATTACTCTTTGTTTTTAAAAACTTAAATGATTTTTAATAGAAATATTGTATTCATTCTATTTTTTTGTATAGTATCACAATTAATAAAGCAAAAACTCTATATTTTGTTTTTATTATATAGATATATATATATATATATATATATATATTCTATATATATCGATCGCCTCCTATAAAAAAAATTTCTGGATCCGCCACTGACAACGACACATATATTCTATAAATTGAAAAAGATGTTGTTAATCAACTTTGATTCGTCATATTCCCTTCCGTCAACTTTTATTAGAGAATAGCACCATAATGCTCATAAATCTTTAAAATAATAATGTTAAACGTTATCTTCAGATTTTTTTAAGAAAAACATATAGTATTGGACGTGTTTTTCACATTACACGATATAACAACTATTAGATGTTAATATTTAACATTATTATTGCAAGATGACACAAACTCGTTTACTATCGTGTACTGTGCACCACATGCGAAGTGTCTCTATATAATATATTAATCTGTAATTACAGACTGATCTTGATTTATTATACTTATCTAAAATACAGACTGGTCTTGATTTATACTTAATCGTTTTCTTCACTTACTAATTGATTCGTTTAAACTTCATCAAGGTACGACACTTCTTTTTTTGGTTTTCGCTTTGTTATAACTACCATTTCTTGATTTTTGATATATAAATTATCTGGTTTTCACGGTTCTTTGTTCTGTTTTCTTACTACCATTATTGATCCCAAGTGCCGTTAATTTGTAAATAGAGCCGTTTATTTGACTTTGACCATTGAGTATTTTGTGGATTTCCTCTGGATTCTTGAATTTTATAATTAGGACATGATCACTTAACCTCTTCAATTGTTAAATCTTGAGTGGTTTCAGAAAACAGGAATGGAAGGTCGATGCTTGATCAAGAACGATGTCACTGAAGTAAAATCTCCATATTCTTATGTATCTCTTTGCTTTCTTGAAACAAAGAACAAGTGTAAGATCATTTGATATGTTTGTGCAGTTGATTGGTAACACACCAATGGTGTATCTGAACAATGTTGTTGATGGTTGCGTGGCTCGTATCGCTGCCAAGCTTGAGATGATGGAGCCTTGCTCTAGCGTCAAAGACAGAATCGCCTATAGTATGATCAAAGATGCAGAGGAGAAAGGATTGATTACTCCCGGAAAGGTTAATAGAAAGTTATAATATAATTTTCTTCAATTTCATAGATGGAATTTGATTGTTTTTTTTTTGTTATATAAAGAGTACATTGATTGAGACAACGGCGGGAAACACCGGGATCGGTTTAGCCTGCATCGGAGCTGCCAGAGGCTATAAAGTGATCCTTGTGATGCCTGAAACGATGAGCTTAGAGAGGAGAATCATTCTGAGAGCATTCGGTGCAGAGCTTCATCTCACAGCCAAGGGTGTAGGTATTAAAGAACAGATGGAGAAGGCTCAAGAGATATTAAGCAAAACTCCTGGTGGTTACATTGCAAAACAGTTTGAGAATCCTGCAAACCCTGAGGTTTATATAATATCATTCATCCAACACAATTATATATATCCTATTAGTCTCTCTATGTCCTCATTGAACACAAGTTTGTATCTTGCAGATTCATTACCAAACCACGGGACCGGAAATATGGAGAGATTCAGCTGGGAAAGTAGATATATTGGTTGCTGGTGTTGGGACTGGTGGAACAGCTACTGGAGCAGGGAAGTTCCTTAAAGAGAAGAATAAAGACATTAAGGTTCAAAACCTTTACTAATTCTTAAAAACAACGAAAAAAATGGTTTTTCTTTATAATGTGGTTATAATCTTGATCTTTAGGTTTGTGTGGTGGAACCAGTAGAAAGTCCGGTACTGAGCGGAGGTGAACCAGGTCAGAAAATGAACATTTGATACATCTTCTATTATTTATTTTTTGTTTGGTATGAGATCCAACGTACATATATACAGTGATAGATTAACATATATTGAGGGAGTTGTAGACTTATGTGCAATTAATTAGTAAATTACCTTTGTATAGTTTGGTAATTTATATTTTTGTAACTAGGTTTATTGATATGTTGTTATGAGTTAAATACATATAATAGTAGACTTCAAGTGCCCATGCAATCACAGTAGTATTTAGCGAATCATATCTATAGGATCAAAGAAACACACAAAAGACTTGCAAAGACTTAAACTAAGCTAGGACAATAAAGAATTACAAGAACTCAGAGGGTTTTGCAGAGATGAAATACATAATAAAAATAAATATATAATATAATATATAATATAAGAAATAGAGCTTCAGAGAATTCATTCGAGAATATATGAAAACATGTAAGTTCGATTATGACTTTTAAATAGCCTTGAAATCAGATTTCTATTGTAAATTACCCTAACGGCGTTTCAGCGAGAATTCTATGAAAGGACTTCATGGCTTCATAGACCTTGGTTAAGCTTGGTTCCAAGTAATCCAATCACGCAATAAGAACAGAATCAAATAGATTTTATAAAACTAATAAATACTTATAGCAAAGCTCGTTAAGAAGTTTTGCCTCCTTTTAATAGATCCATCTATTCAACACCATGGCTAGGTTAGATGAATAAGATCATGGGAAATAGGTGAATTATCTTAATTCAATCTTAGGCTTTAAGAAAAAATTAAATGCAAAGGATAAAGAGAGATCATAACAGAGAAATACACTTAGGTTTAGCATACTTGTATCTTTTTGGGGATTCTCAACTGTTTAACAACAGTGGAATTCGACAAGATACAGATCGGTTGGGCATGCCCACCGATCGGTAAAACTACAGGATAGGACTACTCACACATGACCAAAGTACATATGATCATTGTAGAGTAGAGATCATCAATTCTAAAGGAGATATACCAAAGGTTTTAGAAAACATAAAGCATAAACAAAGAAAGAAGATGAAGAAAAGGAAGAACACTTTAGAACTATAAAATTGCAAAAGTAAATCGTATCTATGCGGCTACATAATACAAGAGTATATATAGGGATTGGGAGGAAGTCCTAGAAAAGAGAAATAGGTGGTTTAATGAAAGCTCACCGATCGGTGGACAAGCCCAACCGATCAGTGGCCCACATGATTCTTTACTAGTTCGTGCAAGACTCCACCAAACGGATCTCCTAATGGGTCTTCTCTTCTTTTGATGCTATTTGGCCCACTTCAACCTTAATATGCTTACTCTTGTTCTGCAGGTCCAATCCCAATCTAGGTTTCTTAACATGGTATCAGAGCTTAACCTAAAATATTAGGTCCTTCGATCCTTTGCCTCCCTTTATTGTCGAAATCTGTTTTCAATTTTCCCACTTTCTTTGACCTTAAGATTATCGAACATTTTGTGGATACATCTAGTCTAAAACTATGACATAAGAAACTGCCAAAAAGATGGTTCACTCATTACAACCGGTTCTTGTCCATGCCTTGAGATGACAAAAAGGAAAATCGATCCATAGGATCTCTCCTCGGGTGATAACCCCGAATCGGTTATCTCGCAGCCTCAATTGCGTGGCCCTAACTATGATGAGTGGCCAATGTACCTTCAACTAGCTTTGAGGGCTAGAGAGAAATTTTGTTTTCGCGAATGGCTCTATCCCCAAACCTGATAAAAACATCTTGGAGATTGGTGGGCTAATAATGCTATGGTGGTGTCGTGGATCCGACTCACCATCGCTCCGGACTTGAGTATCTCACTTTCTCATCATGAAATTGCTTACGATCTGTGGATGCAAATACAAAGGCGTTTTTTCGGTTAAGAATGGACGTGTACAATGTCTAAAAACAATGCTGATGAATTGCCAACAAAAGGGCTCGGCCGTGGAGTCTTACTATGGGAAACTTACAAAGTTGTGGACAAGCCTCGCCGACTTTCAACGATCTAAAATAGTGGAAGAGATTGCAACGGAAAGAGAAGAAGATAAATTACTTCAATGCTTGATGGGGCTTGATAAGAATGTGATTAATTCGGTCAAATCCTCTTTATTTTTGAGAGATGCACTTCCAACTGTTGATGAAGCATATGAAGTTGTGACTCAAGATGAGGATTCAAAACGAGCGAGCCGGAAGATGGAAGAACACAATGAGGGAGTTAGCTTCGCTTTCCAACTATTCCTTGCGCCAAACCACCAACACAACTACGTGATCCCTTGGCCGTGTGTACTGTGTGCGGAAGAACATGGCATCTAGCTGACAACTATTTTCGAAAGCTTGGCTATCCATGGTGAGGGGGCGATCGTACTCATTCGAAGCCTCGAAATACACAACATGGAGCTTCAAATATCCCAAACATTGATCGATGCAGAACTTTGTCTCCATCTCTACAACCATGACGAACTGAATCAGCGAAAGCAATTCATATGGTCACTTCACCACTTGTGTTTGCTGCCAATACAATAATAATGGAGGCTGATTGTGTCGGGATTCTAGGTTTGAATGATCAGCAATGCGAGATGTTGAAGCTGATGATTAATGAGAGAAAACTCGATACCAACGTTCGTCTTTGGGGTAAGTTTTTATCGAATCTTGGGTAATTGACACAGGTGCCTCGAATCATATGAACATGAAGCACTGAATTTCTCGTTGGTGTTTTTGTTATGGCTCATGTGTTTATTAAATTACCTAACGGTTGTTTTACTACATCAAACAAACATGGAAAAGTTTGTCTCGGGTCTCATCTCCAGTTGTTCAATGTGTATTCTGTTGATGGATTACACTGTCATCTATAACAGTATCTCAAGTAACATGAGATAGGGGATGTATCTTTCAGTATCTGACAAGCTTTGTGTTGTTTAGGACCGCATCACACAAACGCTGATTGGCGCAAGTGAACAGATAAATTGTCTTTATTTCGATAGAGGATTGGCAATGGCAGAAGTGACCAAAAGTCTTGGACAAACAATCTATCCAAGTGTGGCATTGTCGTTTGGACAACCTTTATGTAAAGCTATGGAGATGCTGAAATTATCTACTAGTAGTAGTGGTTTTGATTCTAAGTCTTGTGACGTTTGGAGATGCTGAAATTATCCGTTCAAAACAAACACGTGATTCATTTCCTTTGAGCATTAATAAAACTTCTACATTTTTTCAACTTGTTCATTGTGACTTCTGGGGGCCTTACCGGACAACTTCGATTTGCGTTTTACGGTTTTTCTTACAATTGTTGATGATTACTCTCGAACTGCGTGGGTTTATTTGCTGCCAAGTAAATTCCAACTCCGGCTACTCTTCGGTAATTAGTCGAACAACACTTAGATGAGAAAATAAAAACCATTAGGAGTTGTAATGGTTCTGAGTTTCTAAGTCTAAGCGAATTTTTTCGAGATAGGAATAATTCATGAGACTTTTTGCGTAGGAGCTCCACAAGAGAATGGAAGGGTAGAGCGTAAACATCGTTACATACTCAATATCGCACTTACTTTGCATTTTGAAGCTAATCTTCCTATTGAATTTTGCAGTTTTTGTGCTCTTACACTGGGTTATTAATCGAACTCCATCTCCGCTACTTAATGGAAAGACTCCATTTGAGTTGCTAAACAAAAGATCTCCTCCGATTTATCATTTGTGGATTTTTTTGGGGTTTGTGCTATGTTCATAACCAACGCCATGGTGGAGATAAATTTGCTTCTAGGAGTAATCGACCAATTTTTATCGGATATCCATATGGGAATAAAGGCTGGAAAGTCTATGACTTGAGAGTGGGGTTATCTCAACATCTCGTGATGTTGTTTTTATTGAAGACAAGTATCCCTTTCCTAAAACTATTACCGATTCTACATCTTCTACACAAGTAAATGTTGTGTTTCACCGTTGCATTATACTCGCGATGATGATGATGACACGTTTATAAGTCCATCACCGTATATGCTTTATCTTCTGTCGACTATGATAACGTCTCCCCATGTGTATCCTCCAAGTGAAGCATTACCTGAGATTGAGGCACTCGTTGTGTCTAAGGATTCCTCTTCGATACTACTCTCTCCAATTACCATGCGTGAATCCACACCTCTTGAAGAATTGCAAAACCACAACACATTCACCAGAGTTAGAAACCTCTAATTCTGAGACATCTGATGATGACATGTCAGATCTTCAAGATGGTGAGAGCCCTAAAGGAAAAGGATGTAGACAACATTTTCCAAACAAATGGCTTCGAGGTTATGTCACTAATACGAGCCATGTTGGCTCCGATAGTGATTTTGTTGATTCCGTGGGGTACCCGATTGACAATTATGTTGATTGTTCTCAGTTCTCCGATTACCATAGAGTTTTTCTTGCGGCAATAACTGTAGGTGTTATCTTTAGATCCTACGATGAAGCGGTTCTCGATAAAAATTGGCGAGAGGTTGTAAGAGGAGATATTTATGCACTTGGACAACTGAAAGTTTACCAAAGGGTAAGAAAGGTTTGGGATGCAAATGGGTTTTCACATAGAAGTATAAATCTGATGGCTCCTTGGAAAGATATAAGGCATAATTGGTTAGTCTTGCCAAAATCAAACAGAGGGACTTGATTACCAAGAAACATTTGGTCTTGTTTGTAAGATGGGGACAATGCGCTCTTTTCTAGAAGTCTTTGTTTCTCGAGACTGGGAAGTCCAACTGATATATATGTTCATAACGTATTTTACACGGAGATTTAGATGAAGAAGTATACATTCGCTTTCCTTCGGGTTTTTGAACAGACGACAAGACTCAAGTTTTTCGGCTTCATAAATCTTTGTATGGTCTTAAAGAAGCTACATGTTGTTCGTTTGCGAAGCTTAATACGATAATAAAGGAATACGGATTCACTTACTACTTATCCGAGTATTCCTTATTTACTCTTGTTGATGCTAACGGTGATATCCGACTTCATGCCCTTGTTTATGTTGATGACCTTATTATCTCCAGTATTATGAATGCCATTTTTCTGGGATTCAAAGATTATTTGAGTTCTTGTTTTCACATGAAGGATTTGGGAATTTTGAAGTACTTTTTGGGGATTGAGGTGGCTCTACGGGTGAGGTGTTACATGATCATTCACGTAGTAGACGATTGGTTGGATGTCTTATATATCTCAGTGTCACGATACCCGAATTATCATACGCTATCCATATCCTATCTCAGTTTATGCATGCTCCAATGACTGACCATTGGGAAGCTGCGGTAGGAGTTCTAAACTATTTGAAAGGTAATCCCGGGCAAGGTTTACTAATATGTGTTGACTCAGATTTACGTCTTACGGCTTGGTGTAACTCAGATTATGCGGGTTAACCATTATCTAGACGTTCTATTACATCTTGGTTTATTCAACTAGTTGGTTTTCCATTTCTTGGAAAACACGGAAACAAGTAACGGTGCACTATCATCGGATGAAGCCGAGTATAGGGAAATGGGGATATGGTAAGCGAATTGCTTTGTTGCGGGAGTTGCTAAAGCACTTGGCGTTGATTGTTTGGCGTCTTCATTATGATAAAACAATTGATGATATACATTAGCGCAATTCCAGGTTTTTACGAACGTTCGAAGCATATCGAAACAGATTGTCACTTTATCCGAGATGAGATCGTTTGTGGTGTCATTGCTCCTCAACTTGAGTTAGATAGTTTTCTTCTCAAGTTGGGTATTTGTGATCTCCACCTTGAGAAGACGGGGGAAGGGGGGAGTGGTATGGGAGACTTATGTGCAATTAGTAAATTATCTTTGTATAGTTTGGTAATTTATATCTTTGTAATTAAGTTTATCGATACATATATAAGGATATGACTTCACATCTAAATGAATAAGTAAACCTTTGTACCAATCTAGGTTTCTTAACAACATACGCTCCAAGTTATCTTTAAGATCATCATTCTCTCGTCCTATCAATTCTTGCATTTCTAATCATTACGTTCCATATTTTGTAGGTCCACATTTGATCCAGGGACTTGGCGCTGGTATCGTTCCATTCAATTTAGACTTAACCATTGTTGATGAAATTGTTAAAGTAAGTAGCCTGGGATGAATCTACTTCTTGATCTATCTTGAACAAATAATGTAAGATTTGGAATCTTTTGATTTAGGTGACAAGTGAAGAAGCTATTGAAACAGCCAAGCTTCTTGCCCTCAAAGAAGGATTACTGGTACACTCGGTTAACATTGTTTTCTTGGTATAAACCTGAGAAAGAAGGAATTTTTTGATAAATGTGATCATTCATTTGGCAGGTGGGAATATCCTCTGGAGCCGCAGCAGCAACTGCGTTAAAGATTGCAAAGCGGCCTGAAAACGTAGGGAAACTCATTGTGGTAAGATTTTTCACAAACTTTGAGTTCACTGAAATCATACCAGGTTTATTAAATTTCCTGGTTGATGTCTGGTTTGCAGGTGGTTTTTCCCAGTGGGGGAGAACGTTATCTATCAACTACATTGTTTGATTCAGTTAGATATGAAGCAGAGAATTTGCCTATTGAATGAATTGGAGTTTGGGGGACGTATGATTCGGTTTGGTTTGGTAAGAGATGTTCGTACCAAGATTACAGTTTGATTATTACTAGTCACTGTAAAATCTACAAGGAAAACCATTGACTTTTTTTTTTTAATGAACATTTTCGGTTTGGTCTGTGTTCATACATTGTCTACTATAATAATTTGGTGTGATACTTTTTCATTATACGTTTCAGTTGTTACTAAAATTTTCTGATATATTTTTTAGTTGTTATGAACCCATTAGGTAGATGCCCATTATATGCTCATCTCAGGCTCATATTCTAGAATGTTCTAGATTTTCTTGTTCCCCAAGTTCTACTTGTTCTCTAAGTCTTGTATTCTTATATATATACTTCTATGAAATACTAGGTTGTAAAAACAAAATTTATATATAATAGCGATCTCAATAAATGTCTTTTGCACATCTCAACGGTTGTGTCTTTTAATCGCAACTTTTCGTTAAAATTTTAAACATATTTTTTAGAAAATTACAATCCGAATGTATTTTGCGGTTGCTTCTTTTTATTGTAACTCTTCATAAACAATTGCAACCTCTTATTCGAATTATTGCAATATTTAGTTTATTTCACGAACAATTGCAACCTTTAATTTATATATTTAGTTGACCAATAGTAGGTACAACTTACTAGACACCATGAATATCACAAACAATTGCAGCCTTTGATTTATATATTTAGTTGATTTCACGAACGATTGTAACATTTGATTTATATATGGGTGAGGAACACTCTGGCACACTTTTCTTGTCTTTCATAACAAAACACACATTAGCACATTTGCATTTTTTTAACTGTTCAACAATAATCAATACGACTTTGCCCCTGAACTATGTAAGGCTTATGTTATGAATGATGTAGGCCAACACTCTTTTCCTCCTTCCTCGTCACTTGTATTTCTCTTTTTTTTTTTTTTTCATTTTCCTTTTAATATCACTTTAGTTACTTAATATTATGTATATTATTTTTTTCTTTATACAATAAATTAAGATTTAATTTTTTCTACATTTTAAGATCCATTGTTGCTATATTTTAAGTGAATAATTATATTATTTATATTATCCATTTCCGATTGAACATCATAAAAGTGTTAAGTATTTATTCTCACAGAAAGAGTTAAAATCTTAGACATAAAAGATGGATTGAATTGCTAAGTGACTATGACTGTGAGATTCTATATCATTCAGGAAAGGTTAATGTGGCTGTCGATGCCTTGAGTAGAAAGCAAGTTGTAGTTGCATCTCTAAGAGCATCTCCAATGCCCATCTCCAAATTTTCCTCTTTTTTAGAGGAGATTTTGCTCCAATGTATACCTCTAAAATAGAGTTTCCTCTAAAATAGAGTTTCTTCTAAAATAGAGTTTCCAATCTAATCCAATGTCTCTCTCCTCTATTTTAGAGCAAAATCTCCTCTAAAATAAAGAAAATTATAGAGATGAGCATTGGAGATGCTCTAATTTGAATTTGGTTGAGAAGGTGAGTCAGCTTCACATTTCTATTTAGGAATAACAAAATCCTAGATTCCTCCTAGCCACTCAGATTTATTAGCCCGCAATCGTGATGCCCACGGGCAAGAAGTTAAACTAGGTCCTATTTGTGGGAAACCTAAGGATTTTAGTCAACTTGGGTATACGCTTAGAAACGATATAGTGTTATCTTTCAAATGAAGAGTTTGTGTACCTAAGTTGTCTGAGTTGTTGAAGAAGATTTTGTGAGAGGGATATCAATATGGATATACTGTTCACCCATGTAGCCCTAATATGTACCAAACACTTACAACTTTTTTTTATCATTTTTATGGTATGAAGGGTGATATTGTAGAGTTTGTATCAGAGTGTTTGGTATGGCGGCAGGTAAAAATTGAGCATCAGAAGCCTAGTGGTAAATTGTAACCGTTGCCTATGCCAGACTAGAAATGGGAGAAAGTTTCCATGAATTTTGTCATTGGACTTCCAATGTCGCAAAAGGGAAATGACTCGATTTGGGTAATAGTAGGCCAACTCACTAAATCAACTAATATTCTTCTAGTAAAAGAAAGGCATTTTGTTCATCCTGAGTCTTAGAGATCTATGTGAAAGAAATTGTGAGGTTGCATGATGTCCCAAGTAACATTGTTTCAAACGTGATCGAAAGTTTACTTCACATTTTTGGGATAGCTTACATCAGGCATTGGATACACAACTATATTTTTGTACTGCTTCTCATCATAAGACAAATGGACAGTCAGAAAGGACTATACAAACAATAGAGGATATGTTGAGATCATGTGGTTTGGATAGTCATCAATCATGGGAGAGATCATTGCCATTGATCGATTTTGCTTATAATAATAGCTTCCATGCGAGTATTGGTATGACATCATACGAGGCTTTGTATGGTAGGCCATGTCGTACACATTTGTGTTGGGCAGAAGCTAGAGAAACCACCGATATTGTCAAAAGAGTTGTGCAGATCGTCGAAGGCGTGATTTGGAATTTCAAGTGGGTGATTAAGTATTTATTGAACACCTACCGAAGGCAAATTTCAATTTAGGTAGTCACGAAAGTTAAAGCTTAGCTTTATTGGTTCTTTTATGATTCTCAAACATGTTGGAAATGTAGTTTATCAATTATTATTACTTCAAGAGTTGGGACATGTGCATAAAGTATTCCATATATCGATGTTGAGGAATTATCATCATGATCCATCTCATATGGTGAACTTTCAACCATTACAAATTCAAGAAGACTTGAGTTGAAAAAGAATCAATTCAAATTTTGGGGACTGTGTAACGCTCCGACCGCCACTTTTAATGGGCCCCACGTCCTCTCTCGGCCCGTGGGCCCACCATCTTTCGACGGCCGGTCCGCTACGTCTAGGAGCCTTTAAAGACTTGTTTACCGACACTACAAATCACCACATGATCTTTTCCTGTGTTTTGTCCTCACTCACACAGTTCCGACAATCACTTCTCGGAAGGTCACCCATCTTGAAATTGCTCTATCTCAAGCACCCTTAACTGTGGAGTTCTCTCAGGACAGTTGACCGAAAAGATAAGTGCACTTTGGTGAGTTAGGTGGCCAAATCAATTCTTTTAAACCTCTCCGCATGCACCACCACATCCCTGAAACCGGGATGTTACAATTCATCCCCACTAATAGATCGCAACGTCCTTGTTGCGCACCAAAACCGTCACCCCCTATGGTGTGAGCCCTTTTGACTCCACACTCGTCTGGGTTCGGCTCTGATACCACTTGTAACGCCTCGACCGTCCCTACGTGGGCCCCACGTCCTCTCTCGGACCCATGGGCCCACCCCTGTCCGACAGCCGGTCCACTACGTCCGGGAGGCTTTAAAGACTTATTTAACGATCCTACAAATCACGACATGATCCTCCTCTGTATTTTGTCCTCACTCACACAGTTCCGACAAACTGCCTGGAAGGTCACCCATCTTGAAATTGTTCCAGCTCAAGCACCCTTAATTCTTGAGTTCTCTCGAGACAGTTGACCGAAAAAATAAGTGCACTTTGGTGACATAGGTGGCCAAATCAATCCTTTTAAACTTCTCTGCATGCACCACCATATTCCTGAAATCGGGGTATTACAGACTGTCGCATAAGAAACAACATGGGAGTTAGAGTGTATTGTGAATCTCTGAATTGTATCCCCATCTGCTTCTGATTGATCTCTTAATTCGAAGATGAATTCTTTTAAGAATGGTGGAATTGTAACACCCCAAATTTATAGAAAAAAAACAAAAAGCATATTTTGGGTTCAATTGATCAATTATAAAAGTTTTGAAACTGTCTGATTTTAGAGGGATTTCTATTCATTTGAAAAGTGTAGAACAGAATCTGTAAATAAAGAAAGTAAAGGGACTAAAGTGCAAAACCAGAAAATTGGTTGCATCTCGATTTCAACTTTGCCGAAAAAGAATGATAGTTTTTGGCAAGTTGAATCTTTGTCTTTTAACCCTAATACGTTGTATATATATGCGTTTCAAAGTCCCAACGAATTAGAAGTCGAATCTCATGTCAATTTGAGACTTTTGGTGAGTTTTCGAGATCCTTTTTTGCCTCAACTCTGATTTGCATATTTTTGATAATTTATGATCAGAATTCGTGGTGGTTTACATTGGTTGTGGCCTCTGTTGTTGGTGCTTTATCACTGAGTTGTTTTCACCTTTCCTAAGACTGCTAGGTAAGCTTCATCTTCTTCCTTTTTCAATTTTCCTCTATGGAAGTGAGCTAGAAGCTCTTTAAAGGTTGATTTTGTTTGAGGAAGAATTAGGCTTTGAACTATACCTTGTTAGAAAGGTTTCATTTGTAAGAATCCAACGCCACTAACATCTCATAAAACGGAAGTCGGAATTTTGTGAAATATGATTGGTAAATAATTTGATTTTGTGGTTTTCTAGTCAAATCGGGAATTTTTAACACCGGTTCTTAAGGTGTGAAACCGGTTCTGGATTGATATAGATATTGAAAATACACCTCTGAAAACATATTTTGATTTGGTTGAGTTTTGAGTTTAAATCGGCTACAATTCATACCGGTTCGGATGCGTTTAAACCGGTTTTGGAAACTAAGATACCTGATTAAGATGGCCCATGAAAGTAACTTTCCAATGTTATATTGTGCGTATGTTTCTGATCAACGTTTGAATTTAGGTCAATTAATTGGTGGCTTGGGACTTGTGTAGACTTTATTAAGCAATCTCTGGCGGCCAGCATCGCTAATAGATGTAATCTGTACTCTGATATTCTAATAGTTGTATTGAGGTCGGTTGATGTCGTGGACCGTATGTCCTTATCTCCTTATTAGGGGCCAGCATCCATATCGAGTATATTATGTATATATTCTGTTAGTATATGGTTTGGATCGATCAATGTTGGGGTTGTGCTATTCCGATGTTGCATTGCTAGATAACTGGACGTTCTGTTCTAATGATATTATTCTGTCTATTGATTTGATTATGTATTTTGATAGTAGAAGTTTTGATGTGATTTATATTTTATCTAAAATTAATTGAATTAGAATTTATGTCTGTTAGTACCAACATGTGAACATTATTCTATGCGGGATCAGACCGTGTTGGTACTTGTTCGTCGGGTTTGTAATCTCATTGGGTGATTTTTTGCTCACATAAGTGATTATTCCGTGCATAGGGTATTGAAGTGGAGCAGCGTGCAGCTGAGGTTTAGATTTTGTTTTTCGGTGGAAGAGAGAGACTTGTTAGATTTGTTTAGAGTTTGTTTTCCGGTGGCAGAGCGAGACTTATTATATTTTCTAACGTTTCATTTATTTTGTTTTTGATATTTGGAGTTTTACAAGATTTCAAACTTTATACCTTATAAAAATTTAAGAATTTTTTAATATTATTTTTAGTAATGCTTCAAAAATTCTCTTAAATTTTCAGGGTATTACAGTCTTCTTTGGTGTCATGTTAGTTTTCAATTGAAATGGTACTACTTTAAAAATCTAGAAACTCTTGTATCGTATCACTAAAATATAAGATATCAAACATATTAACTACTTACTAGTTGACCTAAATACAAAAGTTAACTATTGATGTTTTCAGTACATTGTATTACAATATAATAAAAAAATTATCGATTATTTTAATATATTTTTGGACTTAGTAATCATTTAAGTAGTTATACAGTAGATTAAAACCGGCGCTAAGCGGCGGGATATTTTATTTTATAAAATAAATTTGTTTTAATATTAGTATGATTGGAAGAAAAATTAAAAGGGTTTTAGGATTTGATATCTCGGATTTGCTCATATTTTAGTTGTTTTTACTTTTCTATGTTATTTATGTATGTATAAATTAATAAACATATATTATATTTTTCTTCTATAAAATAAATATATTATACAGTAAAGACATGTTAGATATTACTTTTAAACTACTAATATATGTATACGTTTGGGAATATCCATAGTTAAGTGTGCTTGAACTGGAGCAGTTTCAGGATGGGTGACCTTCCGGAAAGTGATTGTCGGAACTCTATGAGTGAAGAAACAACATAGGGAAAGATCGTGTGGTGATTGGTAGAGTCACTAGGATATGACCCGCGGTGTACCGCGGGTTAATTTTTTGATTTTTTTTTTGATTTTTTTATAAACTGATGAATTTGTAGTATATAATATTTTTTGTTGTACACCGCGGATCACATGCGTTGTAAGTAAAAAATGGAAATTTTAAGTTATATTTGTTTTGTTTAGTGTTTAAAATTGTATAATTGTATTTTGATTTGTTAATTCTAGGATTTCACCCGTGATATATTGTCCCGTATTAATATCAATCCAAACCCGTCCCACCATATAATCCCGTCCCGTAAAATTAAACATCATTTTGTTATTTCTTTTAACAACACTTTTATTTAAAAGACATATAATTCGAGTCAATTTAAAAGTTTGCTTTCAAATGGTTTCCATAATATATATATTTTTAAATTAGTGTGTGTTTTTAGACCAATCCGTAAAAATAATTTATAATTGTATTTTAAAATATAAACAATTGTATTCTGATTTGTTAATTTTAGGATTTCACCCGTGGTATATTGGCTCGTTTTGGATAATTGTAGAAATTTAGGAAATATCCGAATTACTCAATTTCTGGTCTGATTAAAAAACGACATGATTAAATGCGCAATTTGTTTATCAAAAATGTTTATATAGATTACACACATATTTTTTTTATCAATTGAATAATATATGTCCGTTTTAAAAAATTTGAATCATAACATATGCAGAAAAAAAAACTAAAATTTATTAACTATATATATTTCATAATAATTAAAAATAATATAATATAAGATAAAATAAAAGTAAAATGAGAATCATATATTTATGTTTAAACTAGGTAGAGATGTTTTAGGAAATTAACTCAAATTTGTTATATTAGCATTAAATCATCAGATTTGATTTCCTTATCTATAAAAATTGTAAAGAATATACCATAAATAAAGAGTTTAGATATAGTAATTAGTTGAGAATATATATATATATTTAGATTTTATAGAATAATTTCGTTTTTAAAATTTGCTAATATTTAAAGAAAGATCCGATTGAAGATTTCCGGGTCAAAATAAAAAGATTTCCATGTCCAAATTAAAAAAAATCTGACCCGATTAGGATCCCTTAAAAGTGTTGCAAAAATGTATAGTAGATGTAAACAAGTATTTAAAGCCTCCCAAACGTAGCATACTGACAGTCGGACAGAAGTGCATCCCACGGGTCCCAAAGAGGACGAGGGTGCTCACTGGTAGGGACGGTTAGGGCGTTATAAGTGGTATCAGAGTCAAACCCAAATGTGTGTCGAGTCAAGAGGGCTCACATCATCGGGGGTGACGGTTTTATTGCGCTCTGTCAGTGGGGTGGATTGACCTCGGTTTCAGGAATATGGTGGTACATGTAATTGACTTCGGTTTCAGGAATATGGTGGTGCATGTAGAGAAGTTTAAAATAATTGATTTGGCCACCTATGTATCCAAAGTGCACTTATCTTTTTGGTCAAACATTCTGAGAGAACTCCATAGTTAAATGTGCTTGATTTGAAAATCATTTAAACTCGTGCAGAGTTATCATGAGTAATACAATAGCAATCTACTATACATTTTTGCAACACTTTTAAGGAATCCAATCGGATCGGTTTTTTTTTTTAATTTTGACCCGGAAATCTTCAATTGGATATTCCCTTAAATCATGTCAAATATCAAAAACGAAATTATTATAATAAAATCTAAAAAAAATATATACTCTCAACTAATTACTATACTTAAACACTTTATTTATGGAATATTTTTTACGATTTTTATAGATAAGGAAATCAAATATGATGATTTGATGCTAATATAACAAATTTGAGCTAATTTGCTAAAAACTCTCTACCAAATTTAAACATAAATATATGATTCTCATTTTACTTTTATTTGATCTTATATTTATATTATTTTGAATTATTATAAAAAATCTATAGTTAATAAAACTTTAGATTTGTTTCTGCATATGCTATGATTCAAATTTTTAAAAACGGCCATATATTACTCAATCGATGAAGAAAAAAATCTACTTAATATTTTTAAAGTACATTTTAAGGAATCCAATCGTGTCGGGTTTTTTTTTTCCAGTAGTTCAAAAAAATATATATATATTTTCTCAAATAATTACTATATCTAAACTTTTTATTTATGGTATATTCTCTACGATTTTTATAGATAAGAAAATCAAATATGATGATTTAATGCTAATATAACAAATTTGAGCTTATTTCCTAAAAAGTCTCTACCTAATTTAAACATAAATATATGATTCTCATTTCACTTTTATATTATTTTATATATATATATTATTTTGAACTATTATAATATATATATTCCATTAATAAAATTTTTCGATTTTTTCTGCATATGCTGTGATTCAAAATTTATAAAACGGACATATATTACTCAATCGATAAAGAAAAAAAATATGTGTACAATCTATATTAATATTTTTGAAGAACAAATTTGAGCGTTTAATCAGGTCGTATTTTTTTTTACTCTGACTTGGAATTGAATCATTCGGATATTTTCTTAATTTCTACAATTATCCAAAACGGGACAATATACCACGGGTGAAATCCTAAAATTAACAAATCAAAATATAATTATTTAGTATTTTAAGATACAATTATAAATTATTTTTATGTGTTGGTCCAGAAACACACACTAATTTTAATATATATATATATATATATATAACCATTTGAAAGCAGAAGTTTAAATTGACTCGAATTATATATCTTTTTTAAAAAGTGTTATTAAAAAATAAAAAAAATGATTTTTAATTTTACGAGATGATATTAGATGGTGGGACGGGTTTGGATTGATATTAATACGGGACAAGATATCACGGATGAAATCCTAGGATTAACAAATTAAAATACAATTATATAATTTCAAACACTAAACAAAACAAATACAACTTAAAATTTTTATTTTTAGTTACAATTATCTATTTCATCAGTTTATAAAAAGATAAAAAAAATCAAATAATTAACCCGCGGTGTACCGCGGGTCATATCCTAGTTATATATTATAACAGATCACTGGATAATGATATTTACATAAAAATCCCAGAAGGAGTTAACGTAAGAAGGTTAAGAAAATGATTTGTTATAGTTACAATTTGTATGTTGATGATTTGAACATCACTAGAACTCTTGAAGAGATTCATAAATAATGAACTATCTTAAGAGAAGGTTTAAGAAATTAGAAATATAAAATTATTGTCATGTATCTCAAATGAACATCTAGCGAAGATGTTATCTGAAAAAGATCATTGGAGGTTTTTACATAAAAATGATCATATATGTTTGGTCTTGAAGTACCATATATAAAGTACGATTAGAGCAATTTACTAATCTATTTCATGAATGAAATATATGTTTTGGATGACAAGAATAGCATGAACAATATGTACAAGATAAATGTTTAGAAGATTGTACATGAAAAATATTTAGGCCAGAAGTCCAATATACACAAATAAATGTTCTTTTTTGAGAAAATATGTTATAGACGAGAAGACTATAAGAAATCCACACGAGTTTGGTCATTAAAGTTATGCTTAATCATTCCAAAGAGATAGTATATTTGATCAGAATTCATCTCCTGGAGAAGATGTTTTCTAGGGGGAGAACTATAATAATGTGCGTGGATGTACTTTTTTTCCTTATCATAGTTTTCATCCCAAAGAGTTTTTCTATGACGAAGTTTTTAACGAGACATCAAAAAACACGCAAATAATAGATACATGATGAATGTTATCATTACAATGATATATAAAATTGTATCAATCTCCCAAATAAATATCATACATTAATGATATTAAGAGAAACAAATAGAATGATCAAGATGAGTCATCTTAAAGATGCATGAGCTACAGAAGAATGGTGATGCATTTTATCTAGATATTCGTTCAAGTAAAACTTTGATGGACTTATTCGCAAAGCACTTCGAAATTGCTACTTTCAAGAAACAAGTTTACCATTTGGGAGCGTCGTCATGAAGATTTCAATTTATGCACTTATCATGGGGAGTAAAAGCGCGTTGCACTATTTTCCCCTTAACCGTGACAACATCTTATGCGCATTAGGAATATTTTCCCGGCTTTTACTCCTTTTTGATTGAGAACTCATAATTCTTCCTTAAAACATAAATACTCGAATATCTCCTCTTTGCCCATGAAATCATACCAAACACTTCCTAAAACATAAGAAAACAATAGAAAATATGGGTGAAAATCTCATGTTATCAAATACCACGTCTCTACCCACCATTACCTTCCTTGTCAGTGGATCATAGAGTTGATATGCCTTGGAACCCGGTTTTGTTCCAATTAATATTAATCACACTTCTTAATCACACTTCTTGACCTATCCGACATGTTAATGATATTTTAAAATTTTATAAATATTGATTCAAACCCGTCCACCATATAAACTCGTTCAAAAATATAACCGTTCACTATATAACCCCATTCCTAAATATAACCCGTCCTGTAATTTCTTAACTCGTTCCGTGATTTGTTTTCTAATTTAGTAGTAATTTTAAAAATTAAACGATTATTTATTATATAAAAAAGTTTGCAAATTGTATCATTCTCTAAAATATTTATATTTTATAGTTTACAATTGTTATTAAGTAACATTATACAGGGAGACAATTTTTAGTTTTATACAATCTTTTTTAAATGACTGATTTGATATGTTTGATATTGGTGGTATTAAAAAAAGTTAAGGATTTAATCCGTATTGAAGTGGCGGATTAATAATATTATATTTTTATTATTATTGTTGACTCAAAATCCTGTCCCGCCAAACCCGTCCCGCAAAAAAAAACCCATTTATTTTATTAATGTTGATCTTATTTATGATATGATTCTGAATCATTGTTTAAATATTTTAGTCGATGTGGAACGTTGAACACATATTTTTCATAAATTGGATAATATATGTCTGTTTCTAAAATTTCGAATCACGGTATATGCAGGAAAAAAATTGATTTTTTTTACTTTATGTATTATATGATGATTCAAAAAAGTTAAAAACAAATCAAACAATGATGATAGGAGAATCATAATTCTAAATTTTAATCAAATCTTCTAAATATCTAAATTATTAAATATGGAATATCCGGTAGATGAGTTAGGTTAAGTATAACCCGATCCAGCAAACTTAATTATACCAAAATATGTAAACGGGTCGGATACCCATTGTATCCAAATGCATTTTGCCCCATCCGCTAAAAATGTAATTCAAAAATACTAGTATATATTTATGCTTTTGGGAACCCATATTTTAAATACTTCATTCACCAACTTTACATTAATTATTACATGTGAAGATTATTTAAATATATATATATAAACATGATGTATATTTGTATCATCTTGGAATTATTATATAAAATCTGATTTGGTCTCAATTTACTATGGCTGAACTTTTTTGTTTCATTAATAGTCAGCTTTTATGTGATGTGTTTAATAGAGTTGATATGTGTAAATGTTTTCTATACATATGAAGAGAAAGAATCAAATGCATCAATATAGAGGAAGTGAAACTTGTAAGATAATTCCTCTTGTTCGACTTCTTCTTCCACTAGTGTTTTCAACTGCTGATCCTTAAATCTTCCTCAGTTTCATCTGATAAATCATCACAGTCTATGGAATGTGTCAAAAGAGAAAGACTCTGGAACCATATAGTTAGTGTATCACGTCACTTGCCTCACAAGAAAACTCTTCTTCTTCGTCAGAGTGGTTTACTGTTATCTCAAACGTGACCTCCTCAAATCGTCCATGCTTCTCTTCGCACCCGTTTTGTCCACACTGAATCTCATTGTAATCCATGATTGAACCCACCGAGGAATGGTTCGATGCGGAGCTGCAGAAGATGCTCCAATTGGGAACCAAAGAAGCAATCTCTCCATCGATCATATTGGCTATCTTTGTGACATCGCGGTCATCCATCTCCAGCTCTTCCACCATCTCTCTAGCGACGCTAATTGCTGTGTCAGTCTCGATGTCAAACGGGAAATATATGTTTCTCACACGCCCTGCAACAATGGACAAATTGCTAGGAACATACAAACTTCTACCAGAACCGGGAAAATTTCCACTCTTCTCTAGTCTAGTTACTGTAAAGAATAGAGTGTTACAAACCTTCCTTGTCGACGATTCTTAGTCGCAGAAATAGTCCATCACCATTTTCTCTTCTGTCCCCTTTAATGCTTATATCTACATTACCAAAGCTCTTATCGTCTTCTTCTTCTTCTTCTTCATCATCATCATCATCGTTTTGAAACTCCAAGAGATCGATTCCGTGTGACTCCACTGTCTCATCTCCGTTGTAGTAACCGTTTAAGTAGTGAGGATGATCAAATGAGTTGATGTTGGTTCGGTCATTGTAGAAAGAGTCAGCTATATGATAAGAATGTCTAAGAAGAGTCCCTGCTTCATCTATGAGACCCCTTTGGCTCTCTACGCGTCTCATATCCGATTCACCTTCATCGATACAAAGAAAATGGTCGTCTAGTAGTTCACAAGCAGAGAGCCTAAGGGACACTGTGGCCAAACACTTCTCTATAAAGCCTCTAACCTCTGGATCTTTCACTTTGTCTAATCCATCTGGTTTCTTGCCCTGAGAAAGATAATTTAAGAATCTTATAACTTGATATAAAAGCTTCTAATCACGGTAAAAGCGGATGGATTCTTACCGATATAACTCTCTTGTAAATTTGAGCAGGGTGAGAACACTCGCTATACGGGTAATCAAATGTTACCATCTCCAAAACACACATCCCGAACGAGTAAATATCGACTAATTGGTTATATTCTTCTTTATAAACTTCTGGAGCCATGAACTCTGGTGTCCCTAAAGATAGCAAAAACTTTCAGCACAATAATCTAATTATGTATTCAGCTAAAGAAAAGCAGTGACCAGATTTCATACCGACACAGTGAGCAGCGTGAGAGTGTTGTAAACAAGCGGCAAGACCAAGATCACCAATCTTGACTTCTCCTTGGTTCCCATTAATAAAAATATTGTCACATTTGAGATCTCTATGAATCACAGGAGGGTCGTGTGTATGAAGATAGTTTAATCCTCTTAAAATTTGTCTACACCAATTCTTCACTGCTCTTATGTTCACTCTCTTATGTTTTAGCCTATACCTGCATGAAGTAATGATGACAAGTTAATGATGAAGTAACCAAGAGAAATTCATGACTTAGGATATGAGATAGACAGAGAAGCTTACTGTCTCAAGGTGCCAGAAGTGAACATTTCAGTGACAAAGTTGATGTTTCGATTATCGGTATCGACCCAAGAAGCGTAGAACTTCATGATGCTTTTGTGTTTTAGAGTCTTGAGGAGATGAATCTCACAGTAGAGCCTCTCCAGTTCTTGAGGACTCTGCAAGAAATCGTAGAGCTTTACTTGGTTCCATGCTACTTCTATACCTTGATACTCATCAAATCCTCTGTAACTGCAAATCCAAATTATGGAACCACAAACATAGTTTTGTCTAATTCAGAATCACTAACCCCAGCTTTTAATTAATGATCAAGATTACCAATTGTGTAAATTAATCTACCAAGTGGGAAGTCACAAAAACTAAAGGTAAAATGATAAATCTTTTTAAGAATCAATGATGAATCGACCCCCACTAAAAGTAAATATCTAAAAATCAAAAAATGCAAAAAAAAAAAAAATTCATAGATTATGAAATGAAAAATAATCAAACTTTACTAAGAAAATTTGAAAACAAAAAATAAGAACATGTATTGGTATGCATGAAAGTCCAACACCAAAGTTACAGAGAAGTTTATAAAAAAAGAAAAGTAAGGAATCTGAAGAGAGAAATTGGATTCTTACACAGTCTTTGATGATCCTTTACCCAGAACTTCATTGTACTACAACAACAAGAACACACATACAAGAACTCAACAAAACAAAAAGAGATAATCATAAGCAAATAAATAGTTGAGAGAAAGAAGAAATATACCCTTCCATATCTTCCAGTAGGATCAACTTCAACATACTCAGAGTAATCTGATTCAAGATGGCTGATATTGTTCATCATACAAAATCCCAAGAATGATCAAAAAGAGCAAGACAATAGATGGAAAATATAAAGAAAACCAAGAAATCCCAAAAAATGAAAAGAGCAATATATGGTAATATATTTAAATAACTTTTTAATTTTCTATCTTTTGGGTTTCTTATAGCCTTTTCATCATAATCATCTTTGCACCTCTGACATAATAAGTTAAACAAATAAACATTAAACTCAGTGTAAATGAGGAGACAAAGAAACCAGATTCCTTTTTTTCTCTCTGTTTTTTTGTTTTAATATAATTTTCGTTGGTTGTTTTTACATTAAAACATGACTATCTCATGAAAAGATGTAAATAAAGGCGGGTGCAAGACGCAATGAGCGTGGTCCAAACGAGTAAACAATTGTTTGGCTTTTCTTTTTTTTTTTTTATTTTTTTTGGCAACAAACAAGTGTTTGATTAAAATACATTTTCCTAGATATTAAATTTATATCAAATCAAAGATATAGGAGATCATTTGTTATCTTATTAGTTTCTAACTAGACGCGTGGTGCTTTTTAAAGATATTTTTTTGTCAATTTTATTTATGATATTATGTTCATGTTTAGAAAAATACACACTGTATAATTGTAATGTTTTTAATGAACAACTCTATTTACTAGTATTAGGCCTGGACAAAAAAAACCGGATCCGATACCCTGACCGATACCCGGATCGAAAAAACCGGTTCGGGGCGAGTACGGGTAAGAGAAAATTATCTTATTGGGTATAGTTTTTGTAAATCCGTGGATATCAGGTCGGTCCGGATATTATCCGTTACCCAAACAGGGTATCTGAATACCCGAACATATAATTAAATATCCAAAATATTAATTATATATAATTTAATTATCTAGAATTACAATTATAAATCTAAATATATCAATTAACTTTAGACTTAAATACCCTAAACAACCAAACTATCCAAAAATTATTTATTATGTTTGTCAAAATTTAGCAAAATATATTCAAATATAACTGAATTTATTAAAATTTAACAAATTTTTAAGGGTTTATCGAATACCCGATATTTTACATACAAAATCCGACATTTTACATATAAAATATCCGAACCGAACGGATACCCATATTTTTCGGGTATTAATAGGTCTAAATTGTTTTATCCGAACCGACCCGAACCCGACGATATCCGAACCGGACTGGAACCGAATGTTTAAAAATACCCGAATAGATCATAAATTCATTACCCTTTAACCCGAACCCGAACGGGGTACCCATATGCCCAGGACTAACTAGTATATATGAGTGAATCACTTGAAGTCATATATAATTAGTTTATCCAAATTGTTTTGCCACATAAATTTTAGGCAAATCACTAAATATCATTGCTTAGGTTATTTCTTTTTTAATATTTTGAGCATCTTTGTTGATATTTTGGCCTGATTTTACAAAAATACGAATAAATCAATATGTCAATCCTTTGTATATATAACATGACCACACTACTCGCTACAAAGAACGATTACGACCGAGTGATCAGACGGTTGACTCTTTTTAACCACTTTTCTGAAATCTGATACAAATTTTAGTCAAGTAAATTATTCTCACTCTTTAAACCTTAAGGATAATCTTAAGAAGAGGAGTACTTCCACTATAAAGATTTTCATGAAAACATCTATAAACCTTATTTATTTTGAATCAACCTTATCTCTTTTATCTGTCACGTAAAGATAATATCAAACAAATTCATTCATAATCATTTCGGAGAGAGAAAAAGTATAAAATGGATAAATACAAAATTTGCAAGAAAAAAAAAACACACACACCTGTGAAATAATAAATACACAACAATTAAGCAGGTAAAGATGAATGAAAACCTATTTGAGAATAATCTAGCTCAAACATTTGGCTAAATGTAGCGACCATGCATATGATTGCGCCCCCAAAAAGGTTTGGGCAAGAGTTGTGTATACTTGTAGTATCGCAATCGATTGGTGTGAGATAACTAAGTTGGTTAGTCACAGTCACTTTTTAACTTCTACAACTCTGTACTTCTAATAGATTCATTATGTGATGATAAATGTTCTATTTTGATTTGAGCTATTGACGAGAACTCAAAGAAGTACTATATTAGACCATCTCTAATGCATTTCTCTATTTTTTTACTCTAAAATATAGTAACTCTAACACAGAGTAGAATTTCTCTAAAATGTATCACCTATTTTCTACTCTAAAATAGAGTTAGTGTAAAAAAATAGAATTACTGTAATATAGTATAATTCTATCATGTTTCTATTTTAGGTGATTTAGAGTGATGTTGGAGAAAATGTTACTCTATAATATAATTTTTAAAAAAGTAGAGTGGGATTGGAGATGCCTTAGAAATGTTTACAGACCAAAGCAAATGTTTTCGGAAAGCCCGAGGGCAAAGAGTTCTCTTACTTAATCATGTTTCACCACTTGATTTAGTGATTGTGGTAAACTGAAATTCACCATCCAACAATTTGCCAGTTATACTTATTAAGAATATAACATAAAATTTCTAATATAATATTCCGTTTAATTTATTGAAATTATTTTTAATTTTATGCTTATTTTGAATCTTTCTTAAAATTTTATTTTCATACCAAAAAAACATTCCTAAAATACATAAGAAATTGTACTCACATATGATTCATGTATTTATTTTAATTTTTTTTAATAGTAGAATGTAATCTTAAAAAAATCACGTTATTAAAAAGAACATTGCTGATCTTATAAAGTTAGTAATAATTAATTTATAACTAAGATCATCACCTTTTAATGAAATGCGATGGTGGAATCACGTCGATTAACACGCTGTCCAACTACTACACTGGGTATTTTTGCAAATTTTTTATAATAGTTTCTTTCTGTTCAGTACTAAACTTTTTCCTAAATGACAAAGATGATATGATTAAGATAAGCATCAAAATGGAAAAAAAAAGAGAAAGAGACACTTTACAAGTAATGATATTTAAACAATTAATTTATAGAAGAATTAGAAGCTTGAGAGTGTACGCTTGAGCTGCTGGCTGGATCACTAACAATCTTTATAAAGCTCTCTTCCTTGGCTTTTAACAAACAAATCTCTCTCATCAAGTCATGCAACTGACAATATTCAAATCTCGAAATCAACACGTCTCTTTCAGAAATAACCATATTTCTCTTCAATAACTCTTCTATGTTGAGATCCGCATTATCTCGAATGGAAGCTCCCTCGTAATGCCTAGGATTTGTTATTCCTTCTGCAGCCCAGACATAAGACAATCTGTCTATTTTTATTTTATGATCTTCTGGAAAAGAGGCTAGGTAGAGTAAGCAGTGCTTCAAATAACTAGGCAATCCTTCAAAGCTCAAAGACAAAACATGATTAACCGTACTGCTATCGTCATCATTGGAACTAATCCGCCCTTCAACTATGTGAGCTTTAATATTCTCAGATATCATTTTCCACTGACGCGATGTGTGTTGAGCAGCTAACAACCCTCCTAACACTTTGACAGCCAATGGTAGTCCTCCACAATGTTTAATCATCTCCTTAACCATTTCTACCATATCTTTATCAATTATATATCCTACACAACATTATGCAATCAAATATCAATTGCGTTTGGATCTTTAATTTTAAGATATAGTGAAACTAGACGTGTATGAGATATCGTAGATGGCTTTCTTAAGGATGAGAGACAAATCATGGTAAAACATCTTTAATTTTGGTTATCAAAAGAAAAATCATGCAAATTTTGATTGAATCAAAGATTCTAGTGTTTTAGTGAGCTTGGTTCTTATACTTTTTGACATCATTTAGAATCATTAAAATATCTTTCATGTTTCGAAAAAAAAAGAATAGTTAAGTTAATGACTATTTAACCATGTATAATAAATAAAAATTATTTTATAAGAATTAATCTACATCAACCTTTTTTCCCTATGCATTGACAAACACTTGTGTCCCATTATGAATTTTTTTCTTGTATTTTTATAATTCAAATCTTGTAATCGGTTTTTAGAAAACAATTATTCTTTTTTCCGTTTTTCTTTTTAATTTTCAAACGTCCTTTCCTGTTTTTTTTTATATTTTGAAGTTCTAAAAAAACACACAACTTATCCGAGAAAAAATAAAATAAGTGAGAACGTATTATTCTATGGGTGAATTAGGTGAATAACCTAAAAATATAATAATTTAAGAGTATAGCATGTTTTGTTCAAAATTAAGTAACTAACTGTATTTCTAAAAACTTATTATTATTATTACTATTTTATTTTTTGACCAAAAAGAAAAAACTATATAGGGTTGTGAAAAGACCAAACTATCTCTACAAAGGAAGAAGCATATTGGCGTGTACTACGAAGAGAGAAAAATATGGCTATAGGTAATAACAAAATATATTCCACCTTTGTAATCTTGTTTCTTATATTAAATCTAACATCATTAATTTGTTACATGTTGCAATATTATTAGAAAAACACAGATATTTTTTTGTTTATCTAACATAATTTGAATTTTTCAAATCATAAACGAATTTTTCATAAAGTAAATAGTAACACTATGGAAAATCACCACATTCTATAAAGACATGCATAAAATAGAATAATATATTATATCTGTTAATAATTCAACGGTGATGACGGCAGTTGTGGCGGTGGTTATGACTTATGACTATATTGGTGATGATAATGGTGATAGCCACGTGGCGGCGGTGGTAGTTTTAGTTGTGTGTTTGTGGTGATAGTGGTGGTCGTGGCTGCGGTGACGGTGGCAGTGGCGGTGACAATGGCGATGGTGGTGGTAATAGTGGTTGTGATTATGATGATGGTTGTGGTGGTCGTGATGATGATGGTGGTAGCGACGATGACGGTGGTGGTGAGGATGGTGGTGGGTTAGTGGTCTTTGAGTTGATGGTGGTAGTGGTAGTGTAATGGTGGCGATAACGGTGGTGGTAGTGTTGGAGTGATGGTGAGGTGGTGGTAAAAAATTGTGATGGTAATGATGAATTAGAAAAAAAATATTATAAAGGGTAAAATTGTATTGATATTGATTATATAAAGAATATTATAGGTGTTAGGTTAGTATATGTGGTTAGTTAATAAATTTTAGTCTTTTGGTTGGTTATACAATACAATTTCTCTTATTCTATTAAGAAAACATTAAATAAAATGTTATATTTTGTGTATATAACACTATAACATTTACAAATATGGTATATAACAATATCTTTTCAAAAACATAGCACTAAATTCTATATTCTTAATAGATAAACATATTTTCACTTAGAATTACATATTCATTTCTAATACCGTGTTCGTTTTCAAAATTTCGAACCATGACAATATAATTTTTTTTTGTTTTGTTTCTATAAGATAGAAAACTGAAGAGATACAAGCAAAATTAATGAGAGAAGGCAAAAGTAGTTCTCAATACATTGGAAAGAAGAACAAAAAAGATGGAAAGAGAGGTTGAAAATGATTAAATGAAACTTTGAGAGGGGATCTTATAAATCATGGTGAGAAATCATGCTAGAAAATTCTCCATTTGTTGAGAATTTCTTCCAACTCTCTACAACCAATAAATATTTTAGGAACTACACTTTGTTGGGTAGAATCCCCTTTAATTTCACTTTATAATCCTCCAATTTGAAGACGAACATTTTCTGCACACAGATAAGTGAGAAAAATCCATCTTCCTTAGTGACAATCTTTGGTTGCTCTATAGTCTTCTCCTCCTCATACAACTGTTTTCCCATGTCGTCGATCCCACCATTCCAAACTTGCTCAAATTCTCAACAAAATGGAACATATATAATGAAATTGTTAGCCTTCGAATCACCTCTCTTAGAAGTTTCTTAAGTTGTTGCTTGTCACTACATATAGAAGCTGCAATTCACTCGATTTCTATCTCTTGAAGAGGTTCATAAAATCGGTCGCTCCTTCAACGGCACCGGTAGAGAAGTTAAAGAAGTAGTAGAAGCTGAAATAAAAAGAGAGAATCCATCTAAACAGAGTTTGTTATTATTCTCCTCGAGGCTCACTCAGATAGTATTGTGTATTTAGTCAGCATGTTGTATTGTGGCTCCCTCTTCTGCAAAAAGTCGGAAAGATATTGTGTTCGTACTTACAACCCCGATGTCTCTGATGGTCATATGAGACTGATTTCAGGACTAGGGATGAGCATAGTTATTCGTCATCACGACTGTGTGATGGACAGTGTAGTTAGCTGGGATTTCACAATTCAATAAAAATAATGTTACCATAAAATTTAAAGTAATTTTGTTATTTTTATATAAAGTAGAGATATAGTAAATTTTACTCTTTTTTTTATGTAATAACAAAACAACTTTTAATGTTTGATTTTTGACTTATAGCTAAATAGTATCAAAAATAATATGTATAAAATTTGTGGTCGAATTACATAAATTTTTTCAAAGCAAACTAACAAATATATATCTACTATACATTTTTGCAACAGTTTTTGGGGTCCCCAATCGGGTCGAAATTTTGACCCGGATTTTGACCCGGAATTTGACCCGAAAAAAGTATTTCGGATTCACATTAAATGATACTTTCCAAAAAAAATTCTAACGAATTAAAATGATTTGTTTGGTAACCAACAAATCTTTAGTTCGGATCTTCCACAAATTTCGCCTATTATTATGTATATCTCTTTTGGTAAGATGTTTTCTACAAAAAGAAACGACAATAATTATCTCATTAATTATACGGTTCTAACAACTAAACATGGAATGCTAACAATATACATAAATCTCGACGATTGTAATATATATCTCTTTTGTACCATATATAGAGAATATACCTAATATAGTTAGGATTAATTTCAAATTGCGAGATTTTCAAGATTTTGAACTTGATCACCAAGATTTTTCCGCTTTACAATCAAACCTAACCCTAAACATCTACAACCTCTATATATAACATGTCAACACATGCAAAAGAAAAAAACAGCACATCATGGCAATACACAACCAAACTGAGAGGTGAGATTCTGAACTCAAATATTATTTTCAGTTTCCAAATTCATTTTTTTTTGGTTTGTTTTTTCTGCAGATTTGTGGATAACAAGAAAATGCAAGAGAAATGTTCTGCAGATTTGATTTGAACAACACAGATTCTGCAGATCCATCAAGCCTTTAACTGCTTTTTGATACTACATTACAATATTGTATACATTCCTTTTCATAAAAATATATATCATTTTGTGTTTCTTCTGGAAAGCTTTGTTTTAGTATTAGTTGTATTTGGATTTGATCTAATCTATGTTTATAAATTCTTTTCTACAAGATTTTATGTGTAGGAAATGAAGAATTAAGATGACAAGAAACTATCATGTATTCTTGAAATACCTTTTGAGGCAATCAAATGATTAGCTTAAAAAATAAAAAGACATGGAAAAATGGAAAGAGACTTTGAAAACGACCGACCTGTTTGTACTATGTTGTATGAAAATGTTCTTTAAGATCCCATAAGGAATCACATTGTTTACTTTGGTCCTTGACTATGTTGAATAAGCGTGTCCATGTTGCTTTGCATTTGAGATCCATGAACCTGCCAAATTCAACAAATGTCAATACCAAACGAGATTAGTTTTGTTTTGGAGATCAAGAATTAGACTGAGTAGAGGAACAAACCCATTGAGAAGACCAATCTGCACAAACTTGGATTGGGTGAAAGGAGTGGTGAGTGGCTAAGAAGAGGAGAGAGAAGGAATGGCTAAGGCAGGGGAAGAGGAGGTAAGAGATAGAGCAATACCAAACGAGATTAGTTTTTGTAAGAGAGAGATTGAAGGAGAAGAAGAAGAAGAGAGTTTCAAGCCTTCATGGTTCTGGATCTGCTTTTGCTTCACATCTTCTCCAATTGTGGTCTCATGGCTCATGGCTCACTGGATTCACCACCGTAAACTGAGCTCTATGACCGATCCACTCTCGCAAATCTAGGGATTTCAATTTGGTTTACTCATTTGCACATGATCACTAGACCAAACGGTTGGTACGTGCATTCAACATTTCTTTCTAGGCCTGTAGTAATAATCTTAACCGAACCAAACCGAGAGATAAAAGGTTTCCGGTTTGGTTTCAGTTAAGAGAGTTGGACTTGGACCGATCAAAAGCTTTCTAAGTCGAGTTTTGTTATCCCCTCGGTTCAGTTCGATTCATCATATCCTCCGGTCGGGTTACAAAACAATTAATGAGACAATCAACAAAAATCATCATTAATATTTAAAATAATTCTTGAACGTGTATTATAGAATTTTGACGATATATTATTTTCATGTAACTAATTCCATATTTACTTTCATTTTTATTTATATATTATTTCATTATTTTTATTTACTTTCATTTTTATTTCTAGCCAATTATCTAATTAACACAAATTTTTTTATTTTATTAGCATTACAGTAGTGTTCTTTTATTATAAACAGATCCCACATACATCATATACTAACAAAATTAGAAATATTTAAATTTTATAAAAAGTTTAAAGTATTTATAATATTTAAATTCTATAAAAAGAATTTATAATATTAATAATATTTGAACTCTATAAAAATTAAAAATAGATATATTATAGAAACCATTTATAAGCAAACTTTAAATTGAATAACAAAACATAAATCATATGGGAACCATATGTCCTTTAAACAAAGTATTTTTCGAAACAAAAAAACAAAATAATATTTAATTTCACGGGACGGGTTATGGTCGATATTAATACGGGACGGTATACCACAGGTGAAATACTAGAATTAACAACTAAAATACAAGTATACAATCATAAATACTATACAAAACAAATAATATCAACAAAACAACTACAACTTAAAATTTAAACTTTTTAGTTACAAAAATATCAATCCGCGGCGGGGTAAAATCTAGCATTATTACAAACCAAATACGATCAATCATAAGATTATAAAAAAAGACAAAAACAAAAAAAGATTTGGATAAACCAAAATTTTTTTTAATCAAATAAATATAACACAAATAATCAAATTATTAAAAAAAAATACAAACAAAAATTTATTTAACCCGCGGTGTACCGCGGGTCATATCCTAGTTATATATAATAGAAGAGTTGTCTCTCCTCTTAACGTGTCCACATAATCACCAAATAATATCAGAGACCCACCAATAATCATTTTAAAGTGATTAATTAATTTTATCTAAGCATTAATCTTCAATTAATACACAATTTAAAATAAAAGTTACTTGAATACGTATTATGTTTATACTTTTAGTCATATTAACACAAGTATAACATATATACGCATAACAAAACTTAAAATTAAATAGTTGTTAAAAAAACTGAAAATTAAATATGTGTTAATATGACTAAAAGTATAAATATAATCCCTAAATATATAATTAAGAATAAAAAAATTAACAATGAAAATTTCTTAGAAGATTAATGTTATTTAATATGAACAAAAAATTCTTAATGAAATTTATTATATGATTACAAACAAAATAAATTACTAAAAATATAAAATTAAAATACGTTTAAGAACTACCATTTTTAAGAATAATAAGGAAACCTCAAATATAATTTAGGATGAACAAAAGAATTGAATTGAAATAGAAGGCTATAAGATGTTTTTTTTTATAATAAGAAGATATTCATATTTTCTGAAAACATTAACTTTTTATAATAAGAAGATATCCTAGTCCTAAACTCGTAGGCAACTTAATTAGTCCCCGGCAACGGCGCCAAAAACTTGGCGTGTGTCAGGTTTTAATCCTAAAGAATACAACGATAAAGCTGCAAGTGCACAGCAAATCAATTGTAGTACTTAAGGTATCGATCCCACAATGACTAATAAGTTATAGGACGAGTTTTATGAAGAAGGAGTATGTCTAAGACAAATCAAAAGAGTGGTTTGGTTTTGTGTTTTGTAACTAAATTAAACTAAAAATAAAAGCAATGTAAACAACTAAGATAAATCAATAAAACGAATGTCGGGCTGCAGGGAATTCTCAGGGTATCATGGATCGAATCATGCTAGGAAATCAAACTAGGAATTTTGGTTATTTATGTTCAGGAACTAGAATTTCGATTAAGAGATTGGTCTACTCCCATAGCACCAATAACTATGTCTAAACACCCTAAATTACTTTATTTCCGCAGGTAATCAAGATGCTAAACATGCATAAACAATCTAAATTCAATATGCTCACAAAGCTTTATAACTCAACTTTCGGTTGGTTATAACGCTTTGCTAATCTCTAAATTACTTTAGGCGATTTAAATCTATCCTAATAGCAGTAGCTAGACGGTCAATCAAGCAGTAAGCATCAAAGTAAACCTAGATTGGAGAACAATAAACTAGAAAACCTAGATCTAATCACCCTAAATAGCAATCCATGAATCCCCTTTCGAAAACCCTTAAACCCAACGAGAGAACTACTCACACATACTCATAGAAAGCAAAACCATATGAATAAGAGATTGCATAAAAGAGTGTGCATATGAAAAGGGTTTAGAAATCTTCTCTGGAATACAAAGTAGATGAATCTTCTCCCTTAAACAAGTAGAGAATAGAGAGAAGATGTGAAGAGAAAGTGTTATGGTGGTCGGCGGCTTCAACAGCGGCAATCGGTGAGGAACAGCGGTGAGGGAGCTTTGGAGGCTTCTCTGGTCATCTCTAGGAGGCTGCAGGTGATGGAGGTCGAAGACACACCCTAATTAGGGTTTACAACTTGTATTTATAGGCCTCGGAAAGTAACAAGTCGGTTTAGGGTTTTCTCGGCAAAACTACGTAGTTTCGATAAGAAAAATAATGTTCTTGCTCACCACACACATTCTCTCCTCAACAAGCCAAACTTTATATCCTTTAACACCACTAAGATATCCAATAAGTACTCCCTTCTTAGCTCTAGGATTTAACTTTCCATCATCAGTATGCACAAAAGCAACACATCCATACCTTCTCAAACAGCTGTAGATTGGTGCTTTTCCGGACCATTTCTTATCCGGGAACTCAAAGTTAAGTGCAGAGCATGGAGTCTTGTTGATAAGTAGCACTGCAGTGTGTGTAGCTTCAGCCTAAAATCTTTTAGGTAGCCCTGAATCACTAAGCATGCTTCTCACTTTCTCCATGATTGTTCTATTCATGCGTTCTGCTACTCCGTTCTGTTGTGGCGTGTAAGCGCAGGTCCTGTGTCTCCGGATTCTTTTTTCTTCGCAAAAGCCATCAAACAACCTGTTGCAGAATTCTAGACCATTGTCAGTTCGAAGAGTCTTCACTCTATTACCGCTTTGATTCTCCACCAAACTGATCCAACTGACAAAATTTTCAAAAGCTTCATCTTTAGTTCTCAGAAAATAAACCCATACTTTTCTTGTATGATCATCAATAAATGATATGAAGTACTGGCAGTTTCCTAATGACAGTGGCACTGATGGTGCTCCCCACAAGTCAGAATGAACATATTCTAACTTCTCCTTGGTGTCATGCTGAGCCAAAGTAAAACCCACTCTCTTGGCTCTTCCATAAATACAATCTTAACATGTATCAAGCACTGACACTTTCTTCTTGTCAAGAAAACCTTTCTTCACCAATAGACTCATATTTTTCTGACTCATATGACACAATCTTCTATGCCACAAGATAGTTTCATCAGTTGCTCTTACTACTGCAAGTGACTCATCAGTTGCAGGCTTTCCATGAAGTAAGTAGAGAGTATCATATATACCTCCTTCCTTCTAGCAGTATCTGATCACCATCTTTAATCCTCAGTATACCATTTTCTGATTCAAACTTATAGCCAGCTTTCTCGAAAGTCCCCAATGACAACAGATTTCTATCCATATCCGGAATGTATCTCACATTCTAAAGAGTTACTGTGAGACCATTGTCTTTCACAATCTTGATTGTACCAACTCCTTTTACCCGTGAGACTGTCTTATTTCCCATTCGGACAGAACCACCTGCTTTTTCATCAAAACTTTCAAACCATTCCCTCTTATGAGTCATATGGTAACTACACCCTGCGTTCATTACCCACTCATCCTCTAAATGAATGTCAGTAGAGGATAGAGCCTCTGACACATACAAGCATGTGGCTTCAGCAAGGTGCCCTTTACCTCCTGAGGATTTTACTTTACTGTTTCCCTGATTTTGCTTGAACTGAGGCTTGTTCTTGTTAGGACAAGAAGACTTGAAGTGGCCATCTTCTCCACAGATCCAACATCCACGTTTAGACTTGGATTTTGATCTAGACCTGTTCCCTTTACCCTTATCCATCTGTTCCCCTCTTCCTCTATTCTCAGCCTTTTCCTTAACATACAATTCTTCAGCTTGTCCCTTGATACTCTTCTTAACTGAACCAAACTCTAACTCTTTTGAGTAAATAGCAGCAGTAACTTCATCAAGAGACAATATAGTCTTACCAGAGCTATATTCCAAGGTATCCTTTAACTGATCAAAAGGCCTAGGAAGTGACATCAGCAGCAGTATTGATTGATCCTTATCAGAGATAATAACACTTAAGTTCTCTAAATCTGCTACTATATGAAGAAACTCATCTATGTTACCTTCAATCGACAGATTTTCAAACATTTTGAATCTGTAAAGCTTCTGTTTCAGATAGATCCGGTTTGGGAGAGGTTTAGACATGTAGAGTCTGTGCAAGGCACTGAGCATCGCAGCTGCAGTCGTCTCCTTCTTGATCTTCCTCAAAACCCTATCTGACACGCTCAAAACGATGGTGCTTCTAGCTTTCCTTTTCTTCTCCTCGAAAGCTTCCATCTTTTCAAGCTCCTCTTTATTTTCTTCATCAGACCTCTCTGGATCTTTCTCCTTTCCAGCAGGCATCTCAGTTGCTCTGAGAACCGAGCTCAAACCCAACATATCAATGTGAGCTAAGAGCTTCTCTTTCCACATAGTATAGTCTCCACGGCCATTGAATTTCTCAACCTCTATTCTTGCTCCATACATGTTTTAACGTTTGTTTTAACCACTGCGGAACCAAAACAAACACGAACCTGGCTCTGATACCAATATGTAAGGTTTACTCTCTCAAAGACGTCGAATTTCCTTCAAAAGTAAACCAGACAAAACCAAAGAACAAGACTTGAGCTCCGTTAAAACAGAGTAATGAAACAGAGACCAGAAAACTTGTTTGTGAGAGAAGAAAGAAAGAATAGAGTTGCGAGAACTGAAACCAAAACAAAGAACACATAGATTGGTAACCCCAGTTCACTCCCAAAAGGGTAGCTACGTCTGGGCCGAGACTTAGCTCGGAATCCACTAAATCAAAGATAGAGTTTACAAAGAAGAGATTACAAGTGACCCACCCGATACCCTTCACTAGTACTCGAGTTCACTCTGTCTCACTCTTCTAACCCCAGAAACACTGTAATGAGCTTAAGCAACAACAAGTTTCTCCTATCTCTGTAATGTCTCAGTATTCACTCTCACACCCTCTCAATAACCTAAAGCCCTTCTTTTATATGCAACCAAATTAGGGCTCCTTGTGATGACGTGTATTGATTTGCTGCACCAAGAAAACGCCAAGAATGCAGTCCTCAATACGTGTATGATAAAGCAGATCCTTATCACCATTGATCACAAACAGACAAAGTGTCCTTGATGGCTGAATGCAGCAACTTCCTCGTCATTTCCCTTATTGTCGATTCACCAGATTGTGGTCCAAGGTTAAACTCAACCAGGGTTTGAATTATTTCACCTGAGTTAAGTTCCAACGGATCTTTGCTTTATCAATTTGAACCTTGCTTGATCGTCACGACATCACAATCTTCACATGTCTCTCTCTCTCTTTGCTCCAAAGTCAACAAGAGCCTTAGCCACCAGGTTTAATAGCTAACGAATTTCTCATATCTTCATAAGGCCATTCTCCAAAATCAGTCAAGACATACGTAGCCAGTTCCATATTTTTTCATAAATTACAACAATTTGTGCTGTGGGATTTGAGAAAAAAACATTATAGCTAGAATGAGAAGCATTAATTGTGTGAGAGCTACGTTGCAATGCCTTTATTTTACAATGGTGAGCATGGCTTTGTATGACCAATAGTGATCAGAAAGTCATAAACTAATTAAGTAACTTCAATATATTTGTAACAAAATAATGCATGAATTTCTTGTATTTGAGATCTCCAACAGCAACCAAAAATCAAAGCTGAAAACAATATATCAAAGCGATATAACAATTTGAGACATACCTTATATTTCGCCGTCTCTGTTTACAAAATGTATGGGTTTGGTCCTTCACAAGAATGTTTTTCTTAGCACCAAGCAATTTGATAATGCAAAAAGAGCTCCTATCATGAACAAATTTATTTGCAGGTAACGAAATTAAAAAAACAAAACCTTTCGGTAGACAAAAGAGGTGGTTGTAGCAACCGAAGAAACACATGCATCCATTTCTGGCTTTGGAGTTACATTTATTACCAATACTTGGAACAATTTGCGATGAGACCAGACCGAAATTTTGGATTAGCAATCTTGTTTAATATAAACTGCAACCAAAACTCAACTGATTTTTCAGAGATCATTTGATTCTTTAAGCACTACTTATAGGTGATAAAATGAGCTAGCTAGTGTCGAGAGACTTGGACCATATTAAACAAAGTGAAAGCTCCTTGGCTGTAAAATCTTGACCTAATATGTAAAATCTTTAAGCACTACTTATAGGTGATAAAATGAGCTAGCTAGTGTTTTAAAAAATGGGATTAGAACAAATTGGTACTAAAGCAACTAATATGGAACAGTGGTCTCAACTTGCATACCTTCCTGATACAGTATTAGTAATGTTTTTCCAAATTATGGAGCTTTGAATTACTAGTCAATATTTAGCCTGTGATTTTTATTTTATTTTGAATGATGCTTTGACTTCTCATATCTATTTACGACTCTTAAACTTAAAATAAACAAAAGATTAGAGACTAAGATGGAAAGAAAAACAATAAACAACATAAATACTATATGCATTTTTCAACATTTCTGAAATTTAGATTTTGATTATCCCGAAGGAAAAGGCGTTTTACACGCATAATGGGTGAGGGGGAAAGGTGAATCGAATCGGTGATATAGAAATCAATAAAGAAAATTAAACTAGAAGAAAATCAGATCCCCATAAAAGTAATACAAATTTGAAACTTTAGTTCACGTCAATGTCGGTTTGTTCAAAAGCATTTTGATAGCTAATTAATCACTGAGATGGTTTTTATACATGCAGAGAGGACGTGGCTTATGTTTTTACGTAAAAAAAATTCTATTTTTTACGTTGGCTTTTGCAAATTTTAAAATACAAATTACGCGTTTAAACTTTAAAATTTTAAATATTTTTTTGTTAAATTTGAAGATTTAGACATTACTACGTCTATCTTTCATTGGCTCCTCTAGAAAATTCGTTAAAAGTTATCGACTTGTAAACGACCACAAGTCTTTTCTTCATGTTTTGTTTTTTTAAAATACATTACTTTCCAATAATAGTTTCTATTTTTTACAGTAAACTAAATAATAGTTTATTATATTAAACATGTTTAATTTTGTAGTTGATAAGAAGATCACATAGTGATGATATATATAATCAAATCCATCTCCCAAAATTTTCACATGTATTAGCTTTTTTGTTTGTTTGTCAACTAGCATTTTGTTTTCGAAATTTGAGATATATGTTAATAAGATTAATGACAAATAAGAAGCGAGGTGTAACTTGTAAGGTCTCGACTGTTTCTTTTTTCCATTTTTTCGTTTTTGCTTTTGCATATGCATTTATCTTTACTCTTTTTTTTTTGTTAAAGGGCTTTCCATCTTTACTTATATACGTGGTTTTTCTCAAAATTCATTTGTAAATTATGAATGCGTAAACATAAAAAAAATTATAAATCTATAATGATAGTTTTCATTTCATGTTTTTTGTTTAAACTATATACTTTTAAAAAATTTTATGAGTTCAAAATTCAAAAGTTATTTTTAAACTGAAAAATATTTGATGAAAAATAAAAGAAATACCATTGTAGTATGAAATATTGTTCTAACATACAAATACAAACGCAAAACTTCAAATTTGCGTGTGATATGATTTGACTGTCATAATTGTTATAATTAATTTATGTTTTAATTGCCAATTTATTTCAATAACCAAAATTCTTTTATTTTATTTTATTGTTGTTCATGTGACCTTTATGTATAAAAGGAATAAAAAACTATGGTATTCAAGAAGAAAAAGGAAAAAGGCCCGGAAAGTCCAAGAAAGATGGGCCCAAATTTGGGTTGTAACGCATTGACAACTACTCATGGACAAGTACACGTGAATACCATTTCCTTCGATACGTATAAATTATTCTTAGCTTATTACTTTCTTACATTTTAAAACATATCTTCAAGAACACAAATCGATAATGACCAATAGAATTATGTATTTTTACTTTCATGTTTTCAAATTAATAGATTTGGATTTATTAACAGAGAAAAATACATGTCGAATAATTGAACAATACATATTCCGGATCCAACCAAACAACATAGCGTTTTTATTAGAATATATTAAAACAAAATAAAGTAGAGAGAGAGAAAAAGGGACTAGATTTAGAGAGAGAAATAATGGCTGTAATGATGATAGTGAGGCTGGCATTTTCTGCAAGTTTAATAAGTATTTTATA
>LR999456.1:12061713-12080955 GCA_905216605.1 Arabidopsis arenosa
TTTGATATATATTGAAACATTTCGAAGATATAATTATATTCTAAATTTTCTAGTTTCTAAAAACTTTCTAGACCATCAGCAGTGGCAAATGTGTTTGTGGGTGTAAGTATTTTTTTTAGTATTATAATTTAAAGCAAAAGAGAAAGATAAACAGAAGAAAGAGAGAGATAGAGAGAAAGTGTTACATCCGAGTGTAACTTACACCCGGGTGTGAAGAGAGACAATTTTTCGTTGTTTTTTAATACCTACACCCCAAGACTCACACCCATCTGCTTGCCCCACTGCCCATGCTCTTAGGATATTGGATGGATGCCAAACATAATTCAGTATAGTTAAAATAATTATAGAGCATTTTACTCTATAGTGTACATTTTTGAAACTCAATTGACCTCTAGAGTAGTTTAGGGGTAGTGGATAGTTTTTTAAGTTTTTTTACTACTACACCCTCAACCCAACCTAACCAATCCAACTAACTATGGTTTGCAACCTTATTCTTTCTCTCTCTTCATTCATTTTTCTTTCTCTCCACTTTACAAAATAAATACAAACACTTGCATATCTTCTTGGTAAAAAAACAATCGTTCCATACTTTTTATCTCTTCTCTCATCAAACACAACCAAAAAAATAGATCTAGGTTTTTTTTTTTTTTTTTCTCTTCTCAGATTTAAAAATGGTTTTTGGGCTCCTTTGGTGAAGGAGTGGTGAGCCTATTCTTCTCTCTGGCAGGGTTGGGTTGTGGAGATCCGCTTCTCGGTGCATCTGTGACGAAATCGCGGCGGATTCGTGTTCTCCCGTCGGTATTACTGTTTTCACATTTCATGATGTAATTTTTCTTTGTAATCCACATTCACCTGCTGAGATTGGGATTTTAGCTTTTGACCTAATTTTTCTTATTGGAGATGATTCTCGGTAGCTCTACAATTTCAAGCTAAAAATTTTGTTTATCATATTCTTGCTTTAATATTTTCACTATCTTATTAATTTGTAACTTAAAGGTAGTTTTGTGCGATTTTCATTAAAACATGAGCAAATGATGAAAAATGGAAGAAATACAAAAAATCATATCCAAAAAATGCAGAGTGATAGGCGGGTAGGTTCATTAAAATGATGATCTGTATGCAATTACTAGTTTGCCCTTCTCATTTGTATGCAAATTACTATTATGCAACCACGTAGTCAGAGTTTGGTGGATGTGCATGGCTCGTCGATAATTCGAAATGATTGAAATGACACATGGTCAGAGTTTGGTGGATGTGTGTGGTTTTGTGGCAATTTTCATTAAAACACATGAGCAAATGATGAAAAAAAGGAGAAAATACAAAAAATCATATCCAAAAAATGCGGAGTGATAGGCGGCTAGTTTTTCACGGAAAGGATGCAAATTACTATTTTGCTCTTCTCATTTGTATGCAGATTATTATTATGCAAACCACGTGGTCAGAGTTTGGTGGATTGCATGGATGTTCGATAATTCGAAATGATTGAAATGACCACATGGTTAGATTTGGTGGATGTGTCTAGACGGTCGATATTCAAAAGGAGATTATGCTTTAATCGGAGTTTTTTAGCGTGCTGATATCTACGATTATCTTCAACACGATATGCTCTGTCCAGATCCCATCCTTTTTTCTAAAATCGAACAAAAATTTTGCTGAAATTACATCATTGTTATGATACCACAAGCTTCTCCATCTTCAGATCCATCAAACTTCTAAGTGAAATTCAATCAATGACTTCCCACACTTATCTCAATCAATCGCCACTATTATTATTAACTATAATGTAATGACATATTATGGATGCACATTATGGATGGCGCATAAGATTATCGTATTATGCATTATGAATGATCATGTATTGAAACAACATTATGGTTTGCCGTATTATGTATTATGAATTTATGAATGATCATGTATAGAAAAAATATTATGGAGCCACTATTTCGATAGAGATGAAAACATGTTTTTTAAGAGTGAAGAAGTAAATTAGACCTAGATTGAAATGACCACGTGGGCAGAGTTTCGGTGGATGTGCGTGTATGGTCGGTAATTCGAAATGATTGTGTTATAAATTTTGATGTAAAATTATAAGAGACTGTCATATGTTGAAGATTTATATGGATAGTTTCTATTTTATCCCTTAAAAATATTTTTTGTGTCAATGACTTCTCACACTTATCTCAATCAATCGCCACTATTATTGTTGACTATATGTATGATATATTATGGATGCCACATTACGGATGTCGCATAATGATTGTTGTATCTAGGGTTTCGAGTTTTGAGTTTTGGGTTTAGAGTTTAGGGTTTAGGGTTTAGGTTTAGAGTTTAGGGTTTAGGGTTAAGGGTATAGGGTATAGGTATATGGTTAAGGGTTAATTCTCTATGGTTTAGGTTTTAGGGTTAAGGATTTTGAGTTTAGGGTTTAGGTTTAGGGGCTAAGATTTAATGTCTAGGGTTTAGGGTTTAGTATATAGGATTTAGAATTTAGGGTTTAGGGTATAGGGTATAGGTATATGGTTAAGGGTTAAGTCTCTATGGTTTTAGGGTTTAAGGTTTTGTGTTTAGGGTTTAGGGTTTAAGTTCAGGGGCTAGGGTTTAATGTCTAGGGTTTAGGGTTTAGTATCATGGGTTTAGGGTTTAGGTTAAGAGGTTAGGGAATAGGGTATAGGTATATGGTTAAGGGTTAAGGGTTAAGTCTCTATGGTTTAGGTTTTAAAGTTAAGAATTTTTAAGTTTGGGTTTAATGTCTAGGGTTTAGGGTTTAGTATCTAAAGTTTAGGGTTTGTTGTTTAGGGTATAGTTTATATGGTTTAGGTTTAGGGTATTATGGGTAAGAACCATGATTGTCTACACTGATTCTAGGGTTTATGGCTACATACTTCTCATTTAAGTGAAGAAATAAATTAGACCTGAATTTGAAATGACCACGTGTTTAGAGTTTGGTGGATGTGAGTGTATGGGCGGTAATCCTATACTAATATTTGGGAAGTACATCCTAAGAGTCATAACTTAGATTTTGTAAGAAATTACAATATATGCCATTAGAGATCTCTAATTATAATCATTTTATTCCATTTCACTAATATATATTAACGGGTCAACGAGGTCAACGGGTCAAATGGGTTTAAAGATATTAAAGATTTTGTTTATATAATACATAATTACTATAATTCGAGAATGTTATATACTAATCAATTCGAAAATGTAACACAATTAGCAAAAATCCTATACTAATATACTAATATATTATTCGGAAATGTTATTGAAATGTTATTCAAAATGTTATATAGTAATCCATTATCGAACATGTTATTAAAAATGTTATTGAAAATGTTAATGAAAATGATATATCATTGAAAACATTTTATATCAATCCAATTTATAAAAAATGCTATTTTGAATTATAATACTCATATAGTTCGAAAATGTTATTGAAAATGTTATCCAAAATGTTATATCCTATACTATTATTTGGGAAGTACATCCTATAAGTCGTAACGTTAATTTGTAAGAAATAATAATATATGCCATTAGAGATCTCTAATCATAATCATTTTAATTCCATGTCACTAACATTAACAAATTAATTAAAAACTGGTCAAATAACGAAAAACGGGTTTAAAGATCTTAAAGATATTAGGTTGTTATATTTTGTTTAGATATAAATTCGTATTCAAGCAATTCGTAATCTTTGAGAATATATTCAGTTTCCCTAAAATCTTTGAGAATATATTCAGTTTCCTTAAAACCCTTTATAAAAAAAAAATAAGTTATAATAGTTGTTATATTCTAGATCGTTTTTTTGTTTAGTTTTACGTTTTTGTTTAGCTTAATCACGCATCAATATAATCAGCTATTCAGTTTCCTTAAAATCTTTTCTAAAGATTGTCAAATCTCTCTGTTATATAATTTTGATCCTATATTTCAAATAATCTAGAATATACCTTTCTAAAATATTATCAAACTATTTTATGCTAATTAATATATTTCTGAATCTCCTAATTATCACAAATAATCTACAACTATAAATATCCATTTAGGTTTGACGTACATTTCTCACAGAAATCATCTCAGCACCATTCTCATATCCTACAATTAAAAATACAGCAGAAATGGCTATGGTTAGTCGCTACACTCCTATTAACAACTTGAAGCCTGTCAAGACTTTTTGGTGTATTCAAGTTAGTATACTTCATTCGTGGATTCATTTTACAAAAGCATGTCTTTGGAAATGATTTTGACAGATGAGACTGTAAGTACCATTGAAATTTTATACAATTCTCTTTGTAATATATGTGCCGTAAGTTTTAAGTCATCTGATTTTAATTACAGGGGTAACAAAATTCAAGCAGACATCAAAAAGAAACACATCAGCAAATTCCAAAGGTATGTAAAACCGTTTTTTTTTTTCTTTTTTTTTAAACCATGAAACTGGGCCCCACAAACCCAATATAATCCATTAAAAAACTTAGACCCAATACAACTATTTTTTTGTTTGTTCACAATCACACAATAAAATTATCAATACCTAATTGAACCAAAGAAATGGTTAATCTCATATAAAAAATACAAATCTAATGCTGCTAAATATATTAAATTCTAAAATACAATATTCTCTCATTCTTTAGTCAAATAAAATATATAACATTATATCCAAATAGTAATAAATATAAAATATTATGATATATTCCTTTTTATATTATACTATTATACTATATTATTTCTTATTTCTTCGAACAAAATATACAATTTAATTCATGAAAAATATTAAATCCCGTGCTGTATAGCACGGGTCATGATCTAGTCCTAAATTATTGTGTTGTCATCTTTGATGTAAAATTATAAGAGACTGTCATGTGTTCAAGATTATGTGGATAGTTTCTATTTTATCCTTTAAAAATATTTTTGTGTTATATGATTATATTTATAAACTATAGTAAAATGGATTTTCAAATGTAAAGAAAAAGTAATTATAATTTATTATACAATAAAAAAATATGTTTATCTCTGATTTAGTACTTATAATCCTCTTTTATTATAATCCACTACCTTCATTTCTCTCTCTTTAAAACCAAATTCCACTCCGAAAACCGTGCCCATCCACAGATCTTAATTTTAAGTTTATTTGGACGGTCCATATTTTTTTACAAATTTCTTTGCTTTCTAATTGGTTAACAGTTTGTAACTAGTTCACCAACGAACCGTTAGATTTTTTTTAGCTCCTACACATCCAACGACTGAGATTTAACAAGTTAACTACAGTTGGGTTAACTGTCCACGTGTAGTAAAGGCAAATTGGTATTAATTTTTGTGGAACAGTGAAAAAACTCCAAAAAAGTACCTACTCCCTCATATATACCTCATATGCTCAAACAATCTCACAAACTACCCCAACATGCCACGAACCCTAAATTATATATAGGGTGACTTTCACTTTGGCATATTTTTCTTGAGTTTCCTTTCAAAAGATACACATTTCATGATTTTCATGTTTTTTCAACTATTCAAATTTTATTAATACTATTTTGCCCTTTCAAAAGTCACGCATACCTTCTTTTTTCTTCCACCTTCCACGTCACTTATCTCTCTCTCTCTCTCTCTCTCTCTTTTTCTTTCTTTTTTTCCTTGCATTCCTTCTTTATTATCATTTTAATGACTTATATCAATTTCTATGTTAATTTACTTTCTACAATATATTAAAATTAAATATTTCCTACATTTTAAGATCCATTTTGCTATATTTTTGATGAATAATTATAATCGAACTTATGTTTGTTATTAAGTAGATGTCCATATATACTTGAACAAATATTATATATTAACATTTGTAATTACCGATCATCCAAACATATCTGCTAAACTCTAACCACATAAATGAATAAAGATAGTTTTTCGGTAGACTATACATTGTCCAAATACTGATCAAGTCTATTGTTCATATTTTACTATTAGACATCTTCTTTTTTTGTTTATTTGACCATCTAACACTGAACACATGGTTAAAATGAATATATGCTAATCATAATGTCCTCGAACATTTTAACATATGAATTCTGTTTTGTAAACATTCACACAAGCAAAACTCATCCAAGTAGATAATGTTCACGGATACTTGAACAAACCTACTACACAAATATTTCTAACTAACGAACAAACTCATCCAACTAGACAATGTGCCAGATGTGTCCATTTGAACATGTGTTCGCTACTAAATGGACACAACATTAATGTTTTGATTCGATATACTCATGTAGTTGTATTAGTGTTGTTAGTCGGACATGAACTTTAGGCTTATTTAGAAAGTTACTAATATTCTGAAAGGGATATCAAAATTGGAATGTTAGTTGTTGGTGTCGGATCCCGCACCAGTAGACCGGGACCAACCAAAGATTGCCACGTAATTAGAGTGAAGGCCCACAGAGGATAAGGCCCATTAAGCCCATTGTTTACAGGGTATAATCGAAGTGGGCGTCATCATAAAGAGAGCCCGGAGTGGTCACACCTCGGGATATGACTCGGAATCGAAGTCGGAATACTTGGGCCAGAAGGCGAAGCCCATGAAGATCGGAATCAATTCAAATTCAAACGTTGGGCATTAAAACTCAAAGACCAAAACGGACACATTTAAGAGAGAATAATTGTGTTTAATTGAGAGTTAAATGTCGTTTGTCAATATAAATAAGAGGGCTAAGAGCCATGTAAACATACGCAATTTTTCTAGCAAATACACTATAGTCATTCCTATTGCAATTCATAGCTTTTTTATCATATTTTGTCCTCAAGAATAATCATTCCCACTAATTAAACAAATATTCAAGTGTGCGAATCCGACATCCACATTTTGGCGCCGTCTGTGGGGATCTAGAAGATTCTTGAGTTGTCAGATTTCTCTCATTTCCGAGATAGGCAGCAATGTCTGGAGCAAGCATCCCTGATTCGACAGTAGCCGAGGCTCTCAAGACCATGCAGCAAGCCATAACAGAAATGTCGCAGAAGTTCTCGGATGTGGAAAAAGCTGTGGACACGCTTAAAACAACCCAGGTATCTCTTGGTCAAAACATCAATACTATTCAATCTCGTGTTCGTTCTCTAGGTGCAGGAAGTACCGTGGGAGTCCGCAGAAGCATGTTCAGTACGCCAAACTCCCGTGTGCGAAGTGAGACCAACGAACAAACAACTTCTAACCCAACAATCCAACCGGATGTGGAAGAAGAGACGCAGCTCGGAGATGAAGATCAGCTTGTAGATCAGTATGATCAAGAGAGCTTCGATCAACTCGAAACCATGAGGAAGGTTAGCCAGGAACTAAAAGAAATGAAGTCAAAGTTCCACCAGGCCACCAGTTCGGAGCCGGACATTAACCGAGTCATCGAGGAAGCTAGGCGAACTCCTTTCATTCCGCGAATTGCAAATTTGAGAATCAAGGATTCTCGAAAACTCAAACTGGATCCGTACAGTGGATTAGAAGACCCAAAAAGCTATCTCGCAGCTTTTCTGATTGCCGCTGGAAGAGTCGAATTGGATGAAGCTGATGAGGATGCAGGATACTGCAAACTCTTTTCGGAAAATCTTTGCGGTCAAGCACTAATGTGGTTCACTCAGCTGGAACCAGGCTCAATCAATAACTTCGACGAATTGTCGGCTGTTTTCCTGAAACAATATTCTATCCTCATGGATAAAAGCGTTTCGGATGCTGACCTCTGGAATCTAACACAAGGGCCAAATGAGTCACTTAGAACTTTCATCACCAAATTCAAGGGGGTGCTGTCAAAACTCCCAAGAATCTCGCAGCAGTCAGCTTTATCTGCCCTACGAAAAGGCTTATGGCATGACTCAAGGTTCAAAGAAGATCTGATACTTCACAAACCGGACACAATTCAAGACGCACTTTTCCGTGCAAATAACTGGATGGAAGTAGAAGACGAAAAAGAGAGTTTTGCGAAAAGGAACAAACAAGCAAAACCAGCGGTCACTTTCCCTACCAAAAAGTTTGAGCCCAGAGAGAACCAAGGACCTAAAAAATTCGGATCGCAACCCCTCAACAATACCGTCGGGAAACAGTTTCAAGGAAAAGGAAGGTCGAACACTTGGGTCCGTGACGAAAGTTTGCATTGTGACATCCATAAGGTAACCGGACACTTAACCAAAGATTGTAGTGTCCTCAAAAAGCACCTCGCAGAGCTATGGGCCAGTGGAGATCTTTCTAATTTCAAGATAGAAGATTTCGTGAAAGAATATCACGAGGCAAAAGATACCCCTAAAGATTAGAGTTTTAAAAGACCTAGGCAATCCAACGAAGAAGAACCTAGAAGTTCAAAGGGAAAAATCAATGTAATCATTGGAGGTTCCAAGCTTTGTCGGGATACGATCAATGCCATAAAGAAGCATAGGCGAAATGCCTTATTTAAAGCGAATTTAGGCGAAGAAAAGGACTTTCAAGACACGTCAATATCATTTGACGAAGAAGAAACGTGTCACCTCGAAAGGCCTCATGATGACGCCCTAGTCATTACTTTAGACGTTGCCAACTTCGAAGTTTCGAGAATTCTCATTGATACGGGCAGTTCGGTCGACTTAATCTTTTTAGGTACCTTGGAAAGAATGGGAATCAGTCGAGCGGATATTGTAGGACCGCCGTCTCCTTTGGTGGCATTCACAAGCGAATCGGCCATGTCTCTTGGGACGATTAAGCTACCAGTTCTTGCCAAAATGTGTCAAAGATAGTTGATTTTGTTGTTTTTGATAAACCAGCAGCCTACAACATCATCCTTGGGACTCCTTGGATTTATCAAATGAAGGCAGTTCCCTCGACGTATCATCAGTGCATCAAATTTCCAACTCCTAATGGAGTGGGAACAATTCGAGGAAGTCAAGAAGCTTCACGAACGTGTTATCTGACCAGTCATCGATTAAAGATCCAATAGCAGTTAACGGAACCTGCGAAGAAGGAAATTCCAAGATTTCCTAGTGGGCAAAAAGAAGACGATGTGATAATCGAAGTAGTATTGGAAGAAGATAAACCAGATCGGAAAGTCCGAATTGGAGTCACTTTGACTGGCGAAATAAAAGAAGCTTTGATTGAACTTCTAAGGAAAAACAAGACGTCATTTGCATGGTCAGCGGCTGATATGCCTGGCATAGATCCGAGCATAATTTGCCACAAATTGAACGTGGATCCAAGTTTTAAGCCTGTGAAACAAAAGAGAAGAAAACTCGGAGTAGAGCGAGCAAAAGCAGTAAATGATGAAGTGGACAAATTATTGAAAATAGGATCGATAAGGGAAGTACAATACCCGGAGTGGGTAGCAAATACCGTTGTGGTCAAAAAGAAAAATGGAAAAGACAGGGTGTGTATCGACTTCACCGATCTCAATAAAGCATGTCCGAAAGATAGTTTTCCGCTCCCGCATATAGACCGGCTCGTGGAATCTACCGCTGGGAATGAATTATTAACTTTCATGGATGCCTTCTCGGGTTATAATCAAATAATGATGGATCCCGAAGACCAAGAAAAGACATCATTCATCACGGACAGAGGTACTTATTGTTATAAAGTAATGCCTTTTGGTTTAAAAAACGCAGGGGCAACTTATCAACGATTGGTCAACAAAATGTTCCATGAGCATCTCGGGAAGACAATGGAAGTCTACATAGACGATATGTTGGTTAAGTCTTTGAAGAAAGAGGATCACATTAAGCATTTGGAAGAATGTTTTGAAATTCTCAAACCGATATCAAATGAAGCTGAACCCGGCGAAGTGCACTTTCGGAGTTCCATCCGGAGAGTTCCTTGGTTATATCATGACAAAAAGAGGAATCGAAGCTAATCCAAACCAAATTAATGCCTTTCTAAACATGCCATCTCCGAAGAACTTCAAGGAAGTACAGCGTCTGACTGGTCGAATTGCAGCCCTAAACAGATTTATTTCAAGATCAACGGACAAGTCTCTGCCTTTTTATCAAATTCTGAAGGGAAATAAAGGGTTCCTTTGGGATGAGAAGTGTGAAGAAGCATTCGGACAACTTAAAGCATACCTCACTACTCCACCAGTGTTGTCTAAACCCGAAGTGGACGAGAAGCTCTATTTGTATGTTTCAGTGTCAAAACATGCAGTTAGTGGAGTCTTGGTCCGGGAGGACCGCGGGGAGCAAAAACCGATTTACTACATAAGTAAGTCAATGACGGATCCAGAGACAAGGTACACAATGATGGAAAAACTCGCACTTGCAGTAGTAACTTCAGCCCGGAAGCTGCGCCCATACTTCCAGTCTCATCCAATCGAAGTGTTAACCAACCAGCCACTCCGAACAATACTTCATAGTCCAAATCAATCCGGACGATTGGCGAAGTGGGCAGTGGAACTAAGTGAATATGATATAGAATATAAAAGCCGGGTCAGCATGAAGGCTCAGGTTTTGGCAGATTTCCTAACCGAACTACCAGTGCTGGGCATACCGGAGCAACCAGAGAATCAGACTTGGAAACTATATGTAGACGGATCTTCATCAAAACAAGGATCTGGAGTAGGAATCAAGTTGGAATCTCCAACGTCGGAAATTCTTGAACAATCATTCCGGCTATTGTTTAATGCTTCTAACAATGAAGCAGAATATGAAGCACTAATTGCCGGACTTCGACTGGCACAAGGGGTTGGAGCTGAAGAAGTGGTTGCTTACTGTGATTCACAGCTGGTAGTTAATCAATTCAATGGCGATTATGAAGCGAAAGATCTAAGAATGGAAGCATACCTTGAAGTAGTGAAGGGTCTTTCCAAGGACTTCAAGAAATTCGAACTAATTCGCATACCTCGAGGAGAAAATACAACCGCGGATGCACTTGCCGCATTAGCATCAACTTCAGATCCTGAGCTAAAAAGAATCATTCCGGTTGAATGTATCGCGGAGCGAAGCATTAGAACTGACAAAGAAATCCTTGCTGTTACAAGATCTCGAGCAGCAGCGCGTGAACGTGGCGAGCCCGAAATCGAGTTGCCACCTGTTAAACGGAGGAAGTCGAAAAAGCACAACAAGGAGCCCGATATACTTCCAGAAACTGTTATAGAGTCGGAACCGGTAATCGAGGACGACCATCCCGAACCGGACCTTGAACCAAATGAACATCCCGAACCGGAACCGCGAGTATTTCATGAGATTGACCAAATTCCGGCTAAAGACTGGGGGGCTGATTGGAGGGAGCCAATAAAGCACTACATCATGACAGGCGAGCTCCCGAAAAACAAGTGGCAAGCCAGGAAAATGAGAGTCGTTAGCGCGAAATTTTGTCTATCAAGGATATATTATATAAGCGAGGTGTTAGCGACCCCTACCTATTATGCATCTTTGGGCCCGAAGTCGAAATCGTCGTGAGAGAAGTACACGAAGGTCTATGTGGGAGTCATGCGTCTGGAAGGGCCATGGCTTTTAAAATAAAAAGGATGGGCTATTATTGGCCCACTATGATCACGGATTGTGTCAAGTTCGCTCAAAGGTGCAAACGTTGTCAACTCCATGCGCCGATGATCCATCAACCTTCGGAGTTATTCTCCTCCATTTCTGCCCCGTACCCATTTATGAGGTGGTCGATGGACATCATTGGACCATTGCACAGATCAACTCGAGGGGCACAATACCTATTGGTCTTAACGGATTATTTTTCGAAGTGGATTGAAGCTGAAGCATACGCTAGCATCAAAGATTCGGCAGTAAATACTTTCATTTGGAAGAATATCATATGCCGACATGGGGTTCCATACGAGATAGTTACTGATAATGGGCCACAATTCATTTCGCACGAATTTGAAGCGTTTTGCTCAGAATGGGGAATCAAGGTCAGTTATTCCACTCCACGGTATCCACAAGGAAACGGCCAAGCTGAAGCTGCGAACAAAACAATTTTGAGCAATCTTAAAAAACGCTTGAGTCACTTAAAAGGAGGATGGTATGATGAACTCCAACCCGTCCTATGGGCTTATCGAACAACCCCTAGGCGACCTACCAGGGAAACTCCGTTTTCTCTAGTTTATGGCATGGAAGCAGTAGTACCGGCTGAACTAAATGTGCCTGGCCTTCGCCGAACAGAAGCACCATTGAACGAAGAGGAGAATTCAGCAATGCTCGATGACTCGCTGGATACCATTAATGAAAGACGAGATCAAGCCTTAATTCGGATGCAGAATTATCAGCAGGCAGCAGCTCGATACTACAACTCCAAAGTCAAAAGCAGGCCATTCTTCGTAGGCGATTATGTGCTAAGGCGAGTTTTTGATAATAAAAAAGAAGAAGGCGCGGGCAAACTCGGCATTAATTGGGAAGGTCCTTATATTGTGACCGAAGTGGTTCGAAATGGCGTTTATAGGTTAAAGGACTTAGAAGGCAGTCCAGTCCAGCGACCTTGGAACGTGATCAATCTAAAGAAGTTCTATGTTTAATACGCAATTTGTTATGTACATGAACTACGGTGTGGCTTGATCCCGAAATGGGTACGTAGGCAGCTCGAAAAAGAGTTCAGCTACTAATAATGAAAATTTGTTTTATTTCTTAGAAAAAGAGTTCGGCTATGCGAACATACAAGATGAAGAGTTCGGCTGTGCGAACATACAAGAAATCGAAAGTAAAACATTTATTCAAGCAAACAGAGTGTCAACCTTCGCACACTTCGGGCTAGGAAAACCCTCCCGGAGAGCAGAACACCTGAACCCCTTGACCTGCGAGGTCCAGAACTGGCATCATACAATCCGGGATACGAGCAAAGTCGGAAATTCCGAGCTCAATCCATTCTCCGGGGTGGGAGCCAAGGATGTGAAGATCTCTTGACACCGTAGTAAGCCTGCGTTGCATTCGGTTAATCCTTTTCCGGAGTCTTTTCTTTTCCAACGTAAGCTTCCGGTGTTGGAGCGCAAGCGCCTCTATGAATGCCATCGCTGTTCCTTGGTCCCTGATTGGGAGGTTCTTGATCAAAGCGCATGGAGCTCGGATCTGAGATCTGAAAAAGCCGCGAAGTGGAGAAGGTCGCCTACTTGGAACATCTGGAACATCTTCATCTATCACTCCGATCCTGGAGAAGTCCGGCATAGACTCTGAACATCGAAGGTTAAAGTCCATATCTGCAGAAGTAAGAAGAATGGTGAGGAGTGAGGAGAAGTTGAAGCTGTAATTTATAGGGATGTCGTATCCCTAGCAGTCTGCGGATTCAGCGTGGAGACAGAGTAATTCGCGGAAAGATTTTTTCCCTTAAAATCGATCCTGCATTAAAAGACGTATCACCAAGAATGATATGGGAATTAAAGGAGTAGCAAATATTTCCATAAATAAAAGGGGCCGAGGCCCATTATGAGTTCAAAACGAGAGGAAAAATAAAGAAAGGAGAACAGAGTTAGGAAACATTTATGGGAGAGGCTCAGGAACAGGCTCCCTCATCGCCGGTGTGGAATTCGAAGTGGAAGCGCCGTTCGTGCCCTCAACCTCGGGTTCATTCGGGACATGTTTCCAGGGATTGTCATCATTTTCCTCGTCTTCCTCTTCGCTATCAACAAGAGCAGCTTCAGTCGGGGCGTTCACCGGTCCCCGAACTTGACCTTTAGCACGGAGGTACATCCGGAGCATCCTCGGGATCTCAGCGATGCAATCAAAGTTCCTCCACTCCCACTGAAAGGGATCACTTTCCAGGGCTCTCACCTTCCTCTCCACTCGAGCAATACGAGCCTCGAGTGTTTGCCTCTTAAGGCCCAGCCGCTGCCTCTCGTCGCACAAACGGCGATGTTTGTCGACAACCTGTCACCAAAAAGAATAAATTAAAGTGAAAGGCATAAGATTTTGGTCAAGAGAGTCGAATTTTAACCTTGTCCATGAAGTCGTAAGCCTCTTTCTTTTCCCTCGAAGGGAAGTGAAACACAGCATGAGGAAAGAGAACGCCGGCCGGTTCGAAGCCGTCGCCGGACAGGAACAAAGGACTGCCAGGATCGGTGGGAACCACAGTTGCGTTTTCCATTTTTATAAAAAATTATCGAGAGAATTTTGGAGTTCCTTGGAAAAGTTTAGAGGTAAACCTGCCTCTACTTATAATAGGTCTAGGGTTTATCTCGAAACCGTAATTTAATGATGATAGTGTGCCCGAGTGGTTTAAACTGTTTTTGGAAATAGAGAAGCAGTTATTGCCTTAAAGGCGTGCGACTTTCCCTATTTTCAAGGAAGGGAAAGTTCAACCGTCGCATTTAAAGCAAGAAGCCCATTAAGCACAAAAGCTTTTTAAGGCCCAAGCCCAACAAATTCACCGAGTTGACTAAACCCGAAGTGGGGGACTCGTGTTAAGCCGAGCTCAGCTCTCGCATTCCAAGAGAAGGGCCTGATCAGCCTAAAAATCTCGAAAAAACATAAGCCACAAGGCCAAGAAGTGTTAAAAAGCGGACTTTGCAAACCCGCATACAATTTTTAACCAAAGCCCCCTCGGGATCTAAACCTAAAACAGAAAAAGGTTTAAAAGCCTCCTCAGGCAAATATCTTGTTCAAAAGAAATTAATAATAAAGCCTCCTTAGGCAAAAGCAAAAACATAAAGTTTCAAGTCTTAAAAATGTATAATAATGGGACAAGCCCCAATTCGGAGTGGACGCAGCCACTACGGGTCAACAGACACTTCGGCCTCCATTTCGGTTGGCAGGTTTTCACCCACCTCCTTGGCCGGGACTTGATCAGAAGAAATTCCTTGCTCATTCCCTTCGGTACAAACATCTCCTGAGGTGACCTTCGGTGCAGCAGGGACTTCGGATGAGACAATGCCCTCCGTCTCACTTGAACCTATAGAAGACAGTTCGGGTCAAACAAAAGGGGAAGAAGAAGGTAGTAAACATCAAGAACTAGTGTTTACCTGTCCAGTCTAGACCTGATTCACTTAGGGGAGGAGATTCAGTAAAAAACTCCGCAAAATCCTGAGGATTGAAGGACGAAGCGGGAAGAGCTGCCAGACGATTCTTCTTTTCAGATAAACTAGACGCCAGCTCGGATCTCTCTTTCACTTCGGAGAAATCATCATCGTGAATTTGATCCAGCAAGATTAGGTTGCTCTCGTGCTCTTTGATGTCTGACTCCAGATCTGATTTAACCTTCTCAGTTTGAATAAAGCGGATGGCTCCTTGAATCAACTCCATCCCTCGTCCCTTTACCTCTTTTCTGGCCTTCGACGCCGACCTTGCCAATTCGGAATCACGCAACTTGGTAATCGCGTTGTACTTCGCGCGAAGTTCAATGAGTTGGTTATTCAGGGCGTCGGCGGATGATTCAGATTCGTGAAGCCTACCCTGAACACCAGACAGCTCGTTCTGTAGTTGGTAATTCTGGTCATACTGGTCCTTCAGATCCCCCTTTATCTTCTCAAGCTCAGATTTGAGGCCGTCTACTTGATCTTCCAGTTGTTGCTTAGAGCCCGAAGATGATTGAAGGTCGGACTCAAGAGTAGTAAACTTGCCTCTCCATAATTCGATCTCCTGTTGTTGACTGAGTAACAACCCTTCATAGTGTTCGATCATGTCGTTGAGTTCGCTGTTCGCCTGGCATTTTGTATAAACTCGAAATGATGGACCAGGTGGAAAGTTAACATAAAAGGGAGAATGAAGTAAGACTAACCCGAGATGAGTGATGTGCATGAAGCAAATAGCGTTCGCGAATTGCAGGACGCCACTTGTCAAACTCCGGCAGAATTAGACCCGACCGAGTCTTAAAGCATCGAAAGACGCTACCTTCTTTCTCCATAGCTGTAAAGGAAGAAGAAGGGAATATTTAATATTTTAAATCTAGATGAAGTGAAAACCCTTAAGAATGCGTAAATCGTTACCTGTAAGCGATCTGATTTGGGGGACAAGAGCAGGTTTCGACTTCGGAGAAGCACCTTGAGGTCCAGAACCCTCCTTCTGAGGAGATACGCTCCGAGTAGTCTTCTCGCCATCATACTCGGGGAGAGAAGACATGCCAACCGGCGCAGGAGGACCCATTGTTCTAGATGGAGGAGACGATCGAGGTGAACGGTCAGTCCGGGCCCTTGATTTCTCCCTATGCGGAGAAGAATCGCTACGAGATGACTTGTCTCTTTTCCTACGAATCAAATCTTTAAGCGGTGCGTTGCTAAAGTCATCTCGGGAAGGTCGAGGGGAGTCACGACAAGGAGATCGGTCTCTCCGAGGAGAACGATCATGACGACGTTCACGACGAGGTGTTAATCTGTAAGCAGCAACGGATCTGTTCCCCTCGGTGCTGTTGTCATCGACCAGTAAGGTCCTGCTGTAATCTTTCTTGTCGATAGCGGTCGCAAGGAACGTCTTGTTTTCGTCACAAGCATCTGCTATCGGTTTGGAGAGTTTCTTTCGCTGGGCAGTAAGGGCCCGAGCTGACAATCCTTGAGTTGAAGGAGGGGGCGGAAGACGATGAAGGAGATTTGGTGGACTCATCCTGAGTTTTCGATTGGCTTCAATGAACCGATCGAGAGTAAAGGAATTCCAAAGGGTTTCCCCTCTAAGGATTGTCTTGAAGAAGTTGATGAATTCCTCAGTTGGGAGAATTGGAGCAATAAAGGCTGCAAAAATGAAAACAACAGATTTGGTTAGTAAAGGAATAGGGGGGATTAAGAAAATGTCTGTAACCTATTTTTCTACCAGGCTTTGCAGACCACTTCGATGGAAGTACATCGGAAAGACTTCCAATCGAAGCGGGAGTTTTCTTAATCAGAAACCAGGGATGGTGCCAGTTCTCATCTTTGTTCGGGAGATGCGAGATGATGTTCCTATTAGCGTTCGGGTACGCCGAGAAGTACCCTGCCTTTTTAGACGAACTTCTCACACTTAGAAGTTCATTCAGTTCGGGAACCCCAATAATGTAGCCAGCTTCCGCCGCAACAGTTATGATTCCAAGGATGGTTCGGAGGAGGTTGGGGGTTAGCTGAGGCAAAGCAATTTCAAGGGCCGCCAGATACCGAACTAAGGCTTCGGGAAGAGGGAAGGTCAATCCACAGCCCTTGAAGTAAATTTCATAAACACAAAAGTAACCATCACGGTGATCCTCCGGGGACTCCGTAGGATCGGCCATCTTCGATTCCGCCATCACGTCAGGTGGAAGTCGGCAGAGTTCTTTCAATCGTTGAAGGGATTGAATGGTACAAGTAGATCTATAGTGAGGTCCGGCGATATCGTTAGGACGAGTGCAATCGTCAAGGCTAGAACGTTTCCCGTCATAAGACGGAGACTCAGGTCTATCAGAATCGGAAGACATCGAAGGAAATGGGAAAACTCAAGTTCCAGAAGAGAAAGTTTGACGAAAGAGATAGAAAGACTTGGCAGGGAAAAACAAATTTTTACTAGAAGATAAAGATGAAAAAGGTTACCTCACGCAAACTAAGTGGTAATGATGGAACCGCCTCGGTAGTCGTGGGGGAAGTGGAAAGGTTTTTCCCCGTTTTAATAGTAAATAATTAAGATACGGTCATGATGGTGACAGATGTCACGCGATCAAATATGGGTAATACCGAAATTAAAGGATTGACAAAATCTTGGCGGGAAAACTAGAAGATCCCACGGGCGCAATCTTTGGGCATTAAGACGATTAAGCCTTCCGAATTGGAATAAGCATTTCGAAAGACTTGGGGGGCTAATTGTTGGTGTCGGATCCCGCACCAGTAGACCGGGACCAACCAAAGATTGCCACGTAATTAGAGTGAAGGCCCACAGAGGATAAGGCCCATTAAGCCCATTGTTTACAGGGTATAATCGAAGTGGGCGTCATCATAAAGAGAGCCCGGAGTGGTCACACCTCGGGATATGACTCGGAATCGAAGTCGGAATACTTGGGCCAGAAGGCGAAGCCCATGAAGATCGGAATCAATTCAAATTCAAACGTTGGGCATTAAAACTCAAAGACCAAAACGGACACATTTAAGAGAGAATAATTGTGTTTAATTGAGAGTTAAATGTCGTTTGTCAATATAAATAAGAGGGCTAAGAGCCATGTAAACATACGCAATTTTTCTAGCAAATACACTATAGTCATTCCTATTGCAATTCATAGCTTTTTTATCATATTTTTGTCCTCAAGAATAATCATTCCCACTAATTAAACAAATATTCAAATGTGCGAATCCGACATCCACATTAGTGATTGCTGAAAATCGTTTCCATTGATTGATCAAAATTGGAAAGCTAGTAACTATTGATTACATACTGAATTCTACTATATGTACATCACCAGTTGGAAAATCATTAATAGACAACCATGTCTCTGTTTGTAACTATTGTGTTTGAAGTTGCATCGTAACCACCACATCATAGTCACCGCATCGTAGCCACCGCATCTCAACCACGGTATCACATCCATTGCAAATCGATTACTTTAACTCCTTGTTTGCTACTAAATGGACACAAAATCTTCGTCAACAATCTTGATTCAAAACCTACAGGCCAATCAATCCGACCATGGAACTTCAACTTTTAAAAGTCGTGACTCTCAACAATTCACGTCGATGTTCCAGTTGAGATGGACGACTATGCTTCGTACATGTGTTCGGTGCTAAATGAACACAAGAAAGTTCTAAATTACTGATCTAATCTCACCAAATTCACTTTTTAAATCTTCATCAGATCAACGAGTATTACTTGATTGCTTCGTACAGAAATGGACTAATTCACTTAGTTAGACACATTTGGACCCAAAAAGCTTGAATTTGAATTGAACCTACAATAGCAAAACACCCAAAAACCACAAAATTTCACAAACTCTAGTTTAGAAAATTAAACAATGAATTAAGGTTCCAAAAGAATTATATCAAAAATTGAGAGATAGGGAAATAGAGTTACATGAATCTGGAGATGGATTGCTCATGAGAAGGGAGACATATGGGATTAGGGCCTCTATTGATGTATGATTTCAAAGTTCAAATCGATGAAAGACTAGCAGATAAACACACATACGACCACAAGTTCAACAGTTAAAAAGATCAAATGTAGAGGAAGTGGAGAATCTGAAATTAAATTGATGGATTGGAATTTGGAAAAAAGAGAAAAGGGAAGAGAGGGATAAAGAATGAGAGGATACGGGGAGAGAGAAACAAAAAATAAATGAATATGAGAGAAAGATGAAGAATATTAGAGTAAGGAATATAATTAGAGGGTATTTAGGTCATAACACACGTTTTTGTTTTGTTGAAAGATGAAAGTGTGTCATAGTGAAAAGGAAGTTGAGAAAGTGTGTCATAGTGATATTATCTC